>PVKS010004105.1:0-96704 GCA_004027875.1 Aplodontia rufa
CCTGGCAACTCCCTTAGAAGGATTATTGATTCCTTGGCTGTCTCCCCTCCTCCTCTATAAAAAACCCGTGTGCCTTAGTAATAAATGGATTCTGAGCTGCCATCAGCTGCGTGTGGTTGCCTCGTTTCCCCGGCTGGGAGGGAAGGGGTCCCGGACGAGGGGGGACCCGAGTTCCAGCCGTCAGCACTCACCCTCCTCCTGATCGGCTCCTGGGGGGCAATACAGTCCCCCACAAGAGTTGGCAGTATTTTAAGGCCTATGAAAATATTAATACCACAGCTATACCTAAGAAATAAAAATGAAAACGCTAAAATAAAAATGAAAAGTAAACAATTGAGTAAAAACTATGCATTTGTTACCATGACAGGGCAACTTTTCTAACACTTCAGTTGCAACTGAGTGGGAAAATATGATAAATATTAATTCTGTCTTTTTTTCCGGCATTAATTTTTTTCTTTTTTCACCTCTAGCATTTATCAGAATAGTCTGTTTGGATTAAAAACTAAATCATTTTTCTCCAAGATTTCAGAAAAGTAGATAAATTTTAAAAAAATGAATATGTTGAACTTTGCGAACATTCCCATTCTCATTCCTCGAATCTGCCAAAACTCAAGCTAAAGCAGGATCCCTACTATCTAATGGTCCACTATGTTATTTTTCATATTTACCACGTGTTGAACCTCAACTCTTAGGGAATAATTGCCGCCTTCTACGAAGAGTTCACATGCTTCGTTGAGCAGTATGCTTTTCTCCTACCCCAGAAATGTCCTTGGTACAACTTCTTTTTTACATTACAAGTTAAAGGAATTAAGTTTTTGAAATTAAAACAAGAGAGATTGCTTTTGGTGATCATATAAATCCTATACCTAATCTCAGAGGAGCTTTAAAACTGAAAAGGGAATGCAGAATGAAAGTGGTCCAGTGTTACATAGCTAATGGAGAAGATTCAAAAGAGATTTGAAGGATTTGAGCTGCTTTCTTTGGCTTTCAGATGGAGAAAGGGGTAAGCTGAGGAACCTGTCAACCTCTAGAGGCTGGATGTGTCCCTCAGCTGGCAACCAGGAAGGAAACGGGGGCTGCCTGACAACCTGGGTAAGAGTAAGCCTTCTCCCTCAGGGCTTCCAGAAAGGAACTCAGCTCTTGCTCAAGGGTAGAAATGTAAAATTGAGAATAAACTGAGGAAACCTGACATTGAATCACAGCATGTATAATATGCTGTATTAATGTAGCTCTAGGATCTCAAATAAAACCCTACTTTAAGACTCAATAAAACCTTATCAGAAGTGAAGTATCACAGACATGATTACTTTTAAATTTTTTTTTAATTTGTAGATGTTCGCAATACCTTTATTTATTTATTTATTTATTTATCTTTATGAGTTGCTGAGGATCAAATCCAGTGCCTTACAAATGTTAGGCAAGCACTTTACCACTGAGCTATTAGCCCAGCCCACAGATATGGTCTCTAAACAAAGCTGCTTCCATGGAAAGAAAAAAATGACTTAAGGAAATAGTACACTAAAATAGTGCATCATTGATGTAGGTTTTCTTAAAGAAGTGTTCAGGAGATTTGCGCATTTAACCATGTTTCACAAAAAGCCTGAAACATTGCTGCTCTCCTACATTTTATGTGTATCAGTGCAGTTATCTCCAAATATATAATATCTATGTTATTTTTTGTATAATATCTTTAGGTACTTCTATATTTCCTGATTCACTGGTAACCACAAATGACCCTTCTGTTTGTATTTCCTGTTTGCTAACCTTACCTGGTCACATTATAGCATTAAACAAACAGATTTCTAGGCCAGCTTTTCTCTCCTGAGAGAAGATTATTGAACTTCTGTGACTTGCATTTTATTTGCTGGCTCTAAGTCTTTTTCTATGAATAAGGTTAAAGAAGAATTTCTGACTAAAATATTCTACAGCAAGTGGTATTATTCTTATTTCATTGTAATATTTTAAGCTTATTAATAAAACCATTCTCACTTATTTCCCCAGAGGACTCAGCTATCATTGGTCCCATGTCCAATCTCCTAAGGGCTTGCCTCTGAATCTTCTATATGTGCATACCACTGAAATACCTGTTAGAGAGCTGGAGTATAGAAGTTTGTACATAATTAGTATATTACCATAATACTATCGACATTTTCACTTGATCCCTAAAGCTTAAAAATATGTTAAAGTAGGTATGTATAATTCCAATTCATTTCTTATAATGGCAGTAGTATCTTTCATACTATGATGTACAAAGGTACAATGTTTTAAAGTAATTTAATCATACAATTTTCATATTTTTAGAAATATGGATTAAATTAATATAGGGGTACACTTCAAAATAGTATTCAGAATTAGCATTATAGGATCAAAATATATGTGCTTCCAAAGATTGTATTATTTTATACTCGCATGAAATCAAATTATTGTACATTATACAGGAGATAAATTTTGGAAAAAATGTAGTATGTTTGCTGCCCATGGAAAAGTATTAATTTTGCAAATTCACAAATCTAAATCATTGAAGAAGAAAAATAAATATTTTCCTAGTTGTTCAATAGTACTTAATGTTGTGAAGAACAGCACTCTTCATTTCTTGAGTCTCTTGTGAATGAAGTTTTTTAAAGTTCTGTGTGAACTACTTCATTTCTTAATGGCCTTAATTTTATTAAATCAGAGACTTGTTACTAGAAATATAAGCCAAAGGACCAAAATGAATTTGTAATTAAGTTCCGTATCTCCCAGATATTATCCTGTGCTTGAGAGAGTAGAGATTTTGTTGTCTTGGTTTATTTTTTTTTCTTTACAAAAACAATATCTATCAGATTTTCTCATATCATATCATGCTTAGAAAGTAATTGCTGTTAATACACACAGGAGTGTATATTACATATGTACAATTTTCTATGCTTACTTTAAAAATCACAGCATATAGATCCTGTTTTTTGTTTTTTTTGGTTTTTTTTTGTATTTTGCAGTTCCTATTGATGCAAGGAGAGGGGGGAGTGTTGAGAATGGAGTTTGGCCCAACTACAGAGTCCAGCAGCCAGAATAGCCCATTTCTACTATTTCTAGTGTTTGCAGTTATTCTCAATTGAAACTGAGAATTTGGGCTGGCTATAGCTTTCTGCAGCTGAAATAGTGTTAGCAGCTTCCCAGCTAAGAGCTGAATTTTTCCCTGCTACTATTGAGTGGTGCATGGCCCTCTTGGTATGGAAGCACACACTGGAAATTAGGTACCAATCTTCTGAGTTCTTGTCTTGTTATTTGAAGAATAAAATCCATGGACAACCATGGAAGGGAAGAAGGGAGCAGTAGGATTCATTTAAGGAAGGAGAGTGGTCTCTGCAAGGCAGAGAGGTACCTGGAAGCAGGGTACCATCTTTTGTGTGTGAGGCTGGGGGTTTATATTGATTTGGGTATGACCCTTGATTAAGATTCATGTAAAGCGTCTTTTTTTATTGAGAAATTTATTTGTTGAACAATCATACAAGTTTTTAACAAAATAATATAAAATATATAGAGATTCTGAAGATTAGATTTACCCCTAAGAGTGCCCCCCCCCCAATTACCCAAACTTATCCCTCCCTTCCCCTTCCCAAAACATCTCTAAAAATGTATTAGGTTGTATAACATTATACCTTATCCAGATTTAACACATGATAATATACCACTTTTCTCAATGGTCAGGGTCTAGTTCCAGCCTCCACAGATGAGTGAAGACATTCGACCCTTGGTTCTCTGGGTTATGCTGATTTCACTCAGCATAATTTCTTCCATAGCCAAATGCACCAATATCATTGGTTAAACTATTTAAAACAGCCACTGAAACTAAGCACCAAAACCATTGGTTAAAATCTATGCAAAACAGGTAGCAAATCTTTCCTAGTTCCCATCTGTGTCCACCCACACTTTTTAATTTTCTCATCTCTGGGACAAATGAGTTGCTCCTACAGGTGAACCTCATGGTCTTTTGCATTTGAAGGACCTGAGGATGCCTGTTAATTGCTCTCTACTGGCCAGCTTCTAGGTGTGGTTGTATCGGGCCCAAAGTGTCTGACTACCTAGACATTTTACTGTCTCTCCTAATCTGTCTCACTATCATTGTCTTTTAACAAAAATTACTCACCAAGGTAGAGAAGTTCACTAACCTTTTCCAAGATCATTGTTCAGATGTAAATGGTGGACCTGATTCATGAACTCAGCTTTCAAATGACAAACCAAACATACCCTACGAAAAAAGCATTATAGTCTTTTATAGATACATCAAATATCTATGGCATGAAATGTTTTATTATGTGCTAGTTTTTCTGGACGTTGACTCTAAATAGAAGAAGGAGGAGACTGGTAAAGAATTAAAGATCACAGGTTAGTGTACAGCATGCTCTGAAAATGTTTCTTTTTCAAAACTTTAAATACAATTTTCACTATATGCCACTGCTAATACATTCTCCAAAACAAGAAAAGGGAACCTTCCTACTCTGTTCTTTCAAATATTTGAAATATGTTTGGTATTAGAGTAATTTAATTTATTATAAAGGTAAAAACTTGTAAAATGTATAAAATTATGACTTTGTATTTTCGTCACAGTTACACATTTTCTTATCCCAATTTGGAAAAAAAATAAGTGTAATTTGAGCAATACCAGCTAACAAATGAGGAAGTGGCTTTCAGAATCATTTAACACATTAAAATTCTGTGACTCCAGAATAGTTCCATTTCAGATCAGCTTCCAGATTTATTTTCGAATGGTAAACAAAATTAAACCACAGTATTGCATTACTACACACATCACTTCTTTTACCTCAAAGCTGTTTCTGATCGATGTCAGTATTTTTGTAAAGAGTAATAAAAAAGCAATTCTATGATTATTTCCTAATCCATACTTCTTTCATAGCATCATTGTGGCTGGCAATATCAGATTCATCGGTGTATTGAAAGCAAACCATTTAAAAATGTTTTAAAGCAGAAAATAGCAATAATTCTTGGTTAAGTTGTACTGCTAGGAAATTATTCTGCTCTGCCTTCACCTTCTGAAATAGATCCAGGACAAAACCACAGTATATTAAAATACATTTCTAAATTTACTCTGTTTGTGCTTAATAGCTTTCTGTAAGAAGGAGAATGGTGGTACTTGGCTCATGTCCTCCATATACTCATGAATGTCTTACCCACAGAAAGTAACAAACCAGTAAGTGCCCATTCCCCTTGTCCCAGATCATTAAACTGAGTGAACCATGCATATCGTTGAAACACTTTAAGGAAAGTGGAAGAGATGGCATTAAACTTTGATGCCCTTAGGTTATATAATTTAGCGAATCTCAAATTACCTTTCTACAACAAGCACTAGTCATAGCAAGGAGAAATTTGCAAAGGATACCATACTAAATTCAGGTGTAAGAAAATGTACCCTTTGTGTTATTTGCCCAAAAGAGTCAATTTCCTTTCAACACAATTTACATCTTGCTGACTATACATTAGTTATAATGTTTGTAGTATTGATTTATAAAAATGAATCTGAATCTTTTAATTAAAATACTTAATTTTTAATCGAGGACAATTTCTTTTGTATTAAAACGTATATTCCTAAAAATGTACTGTATTTTTAAATTGTTTTGCAAACAAGTAATGGATCACATTTACCCACAATTAAAAAACAAACTGTTCAGTGAATAAATACAAACACCTGAAAAAATAATTTGCTACACAAACAAAAATAGGCTATTGCCAGGCCAAATGTATAATTTAAGTGAAATATATTGTTGTCATTCTTAGGTTTTTGCTTCCAGACTCTGTGCCATGAGAATATCTCTGCTTTAAAACTAAAAGACAAAAGTCAGTAAATGGTATCCAGGTGGACAAGTGTTCTAATGTCTGTTATTTGTATTTTTAACCAGATCTATAAGTTTGTCCAAACAGATGGTAGGGCCCGTGTGAGTCAGCTTCTCTGTAAAGTTTAGCAAAGAGAATTGAATTATTTAAATGTTGTTTCTTTCCTAGTTCCATATGAGCTTCATTGTACACTGTTTTTAAAGGTTGTTTCCCCTCTAGGAAGGAAGATAGCAGTATTCTATTTTTATTTGCAGTTAGTGAGCAAAGAGCAATAAGAGATTGTAATGGAAACACTGCATGGAACACATTTCAATGATAAATTCAAATTACCCCACCCCTGTCTTTTGAATCGATTGCTTTTTGCCTTTCCCCAAGGAGAAACCTTAAGTGTATGAATGTGTGTGTGTGTGTGTGTGTGTGTGTGTGTGCGCGCGCCTCCTAGAATAAAGTGTCATTGATTCGTTATGGCTTTCTTGATCCCTTTCAAAGACATATTCCCGAAAGAAGAAATCCTCATATACCTGAGCTCCCTCTCTAGTAAAAGCCAGATCAGAGCCTCTTGGTGTTTCTATGTTAAATAAAAAAAGGAAGTATATATAATATCACAATTAAGGTTTAAAATTTCATACTGGAAGAATGTCTTTAATTTATATGAAAAGAAATTATTTTAAACTGAAAAGAATTTTTTAATGCTGAATCATTATCAATTCCAAAGACTAGTGAGGAACCACAAAGAATTGTTACTTGTAAAAAAGAAAACACTGAATATTTGAAATGTGATGAATAAAAATTTAATCCTGTTATAAAGAAACAACTATACAGATCCTAATAGGAGAACTGGTTTCTGTTTTGTAGAACTACCAGAACCTAACAGTTTACAAATACAGGAAGCTAAAAGATTATTTTAATATACATCTGCTGTCCTAAAATAACAAGGAACATAATGAGAAACTCTGTTACAGTTTTCCAGGATGTTATTGATGCTGTATTATAAAATTCAGCACAATGTGTCAGAACATGCAGATCACTGAACTGTCCTCTTTCTCTCCCAAGTGGCTTATTCACCTGATTTTTATTTTTTGCCTTATTTCACTTGAACCACTGCTCTTTCCTTTTTTCTCTGTCTCTCTCTTTTTGACAGAGATCTAAAAGTGTTTACATACCTGCATGGCATCCTGCCAGGAATCAACAGCAGGTGGAAAGGGAGAGGGAATCAGAAAGTAAACAAAGTTTCAACCAACTGAGAGAGCTGTTCCAAGCTAGACAATAGAGACAGCAGGTTTGTATGCTGGTTTTTTGTCAGAGAAAGAATGTTGGACAGTTTCCCGTTGATTGAGTCTCTAAATCTTTCACTTTCATGTTCAGTCTTTCCACAGTCTTTGCTACTGTTTCTGCAGATCTTTTACCTAGGTAGTTTGATGTCCAGCAGTGTTAATATTGGTGTCTTCCTGGACAAGAAAGTTATAAAAATCTTAAAATGAATGAAATGGAATTTTTACATCATCCATTCATATGACAAGTTTATTACTACCTTTGAACATTGTTTTACTGGGCTGCGTTGTATTCATCTTGTAGTAACAGACAAAAAATAGCTTAACATTTCAAAAAAAACTTACAATATAAACATGTAAAAAGAACTTTATGTGGGCTCTCAAATTTATGCTAAAGGGAAAAGTCAGTTTGAGGAATTGATGTTTTAGAACCTGGTTTTAGCATTCTTAAACAGATTCTTTCCCCATTTTCCAATACACCATCAAACCACAAGGTTGGATTAGTTCTCTTGATTACGCAAGTAGGGAATTGAATTTATGTACTTCTGATTGGTTTCTGAAGCTGGGGCTTGAACATATTAATAGGTCTATGCTAGCATCCCTCACCCCACCAATTGCCTGTACTGGGCCATCCATATGCCTTTAAAAATCCCTAGACATCAGACACTATAGACATCCTTGCTGGTGACCTTCTACCGCTTCAGGAGCTCTTTCTTTCTTCCTTTCTTTCTTTCTTTTTCTTTTTTTTTTAAAGAAGGGAGAGAGAGAGAAGCAATTTTTATTCAGTTTTTCATGTGACTTTCGTTGTTCTGACACTTTGTTGTGTACGTGGTGCTTGGCTCTGAACCTGCATACTCGCACATGCCAGGCAAGCGCAGTAAGCACAGAACCACCGTTCCAGCTCTCTGCTTTCTTTTTATTACTCTAATAAATCCTGTTACTTTGCTTTCACTCTAGTGTGAATTTGCATGGAAAAGAATCCACTCATCCACTCTCTGTTAGAGTAGATGTGGAGTCCTTTAAATTTCTCCTGCCCTCCTGCCTCTTACCAGCACCCCAGTCAACTTCTCCCAAAGGAAAAAAAAGAAAATGCATCACTGGGGCAAGGGCAGACCTCACACTTTTAAGTCAAGTAAATCTGTAAGGAAATAATCAGGTTCCAATTATTTTGATAAGGCTCTTCTAAGAAAGCAGCCAGTCATGCTAAAGGACTTCATTAATTTAGGGTACTATTGGGGGCTGAATTCTAAGACTGTAGTCACAAGTTTCTGTCTGATAGTGAATCACCAATATCAGGAAGTGGAACCATAGAGAAAAATTGAGGGTTTTGAAAATTCACAGATTCATCCCAAGGTAATGCAGATGCTAGTTAAGCTAAGCAAGTATGGCTAAAGAGGAATTATATTATGAGCTTTATTAACTATTTCCAGGGTTGGCTTTCTGTTGCAGCATATTACATTACCTCATACTGAGTGGTTCAAAATTTAATATATAAAATCATATCTATATATAGTTATGTAAATTATACAAATATATGTAATGTATTGGTACATATATGTGTGTATACATATATCTGTATATATGCATACATGTTTACATATATCTGTATACATGCATAAATGTATACATATATAGATGTATACAAAAATATTTTCTCTTACAATTGTGTAGGTCAGAAATTCCTTTGGATACCACTAGATTAAAATGAGTCTTCAGTTTTCTTTCTGAAGACTTCAGGGAGAATTGATTCCCTTTGTCAATCAGGAAATTGAAAACTTCAATTCCACTGAGTTATAGGATTGAGATCTCTTCTGGTTTGCCAGAAGTCAGCTGGGGCCAACCACTGTGCCTTAGCAGCCTCTCCTGGTATTTGCATGTACCTCCTCACCCCATAACAAGCAGCAAGACATAGAGTCCTTCCTATGTTGTAGTCTCTCTGACCTTCTTCCATTGTCTCTCTTTTTGATCATGGCTGGGAAAGTTGTTCTACGTTGAAGGACTCACATGATCAGATGAGCACACTCACATATTGGTGAATGATATCATCATCTCTAAAGCTATAATCTCAGTCACAGCGGAAGATGCCTGTTGTCACATGCAGCTCATTGTCTTGGGTTCCAAGGATTTTTACATGGAAATTTTTGGAAGACATTATTCTGCTCAAACCTCTCATCTTTTTTTTTTTTTTGTACATATTTTTTCCGATCAACTCTGAAGGAGTGATAGAATGGAAAGTTACGATGAATGAATGAATAATTGCTGGTAGAGCACACTGGCTGACAAGCCACACAGCTGGCCTACTGGTCCCTGTTAAGAAGTGAGAACAGAATGGTGGAGTGGTGACACGGCTGGGTTTGAGCTTTGGTAAACACAGCCTGGCCTGTGACTATGTGTAGTCCACCATTCAGGCAAAGTGAGCCAGAGCCGGGGCGGGGGGGACCAAGTTGGCCAACTATAGTCTTTCAGTGGAGATACCTGGGCATGGTACAGATTCTTGCTTCAGAAACCCACTCTGTTCAGTGTTGCAGCTCAGAACCTTCAAACCTAGACTATCCAGCAACCTCAACCCCCACTTTCTGACCTGCCATGAGAAAATGGAAGTGGGTCAGACCTAAATGATATTTGGGATTCTAGAGTTGACCAACAGCATTAATAAGTTTCTAAACCCTAGTTAGCATAAGTTTGGCCCCATGTGCTATATAAACCCCTAGATGAGCATACTCTGGTGGAAAAAGAAAAACTGATCTTGAGTCTTTCTTTCACTGCAAGTGTTCTGTTCCTGGTTCTTCAATAAATCATATTCTTCCATTCCCTCATCCTGGATGGTGGATTTCATTCTTCAAATTCACAAGCCAAGAACCCAGAAAGACAAAGTTAATGGTGAGCTTCTAAGGTCTGCTGCGACACTGGAGGACATAGCCCACCATTAAGAGCTACACCATTTCTTGGCTGCAGAGGCCTGCTGCTTATGCGAACCCCAGGTATTGGCAGAAGTAGAGAAAACTTCAGTCTCACCAGGCAGCAGAAACAGGAATTCAAGCTTCATCTCAAAACTTTGGGTTCACAGTTTAAGTAATGAACTCACCACAGTTGAAATTTCAAATAAGCTGGGGGAACCATAACTATGAATGTTGGGGGAGAAGGAAAAGAGAAATAGAGAAGAGGAAGGGAAAAAAGGGGTTTATCAATACAACACTCTGTTCCCATGAGAAGCCAAACTATACACAGGCAGGCAGAGAAACTCAGAAATTTCAAAAATTAATATACATGTTCATGCTCATTTCTAATTACAGCATGGAAGTATTACAGAGGAGACATGAGATTAGGGAATGGATGAAGGGGGGAGATCTTGGACTAGTATCGGCCTTAACTTATGTCGATATCCATATATGCATGAATATGAAATAATGATTCCCTCCAATATGTAAAATTATGTGGAACAAAAGAAAAAACCTTTGGGTTCATTACCACTATTAAATACTGCCAATCTCAGAACCTCTGTTCTCTACATAGAAAAAAACAGAAGAATTTGTGAGTTGTTGATGTTAGAGTTCACTTTCAACCTGAAAAAATGTTTTGTAATATCACAGACTAATCAGAAAACTATGAAAAATATCCAAAATGTCACTGAAAAGTAGAAAAGAGTGATGTGAGACATTGTAAGAGAAAACCAAAGCTAGAAGAAAAATCAGCTCTCAGTGTACATCCACAACAAATTTAATCCATCCCCAAAATAAATTATGTATACTTTTGTATTCAAACATTTTTGTTATTTTATATTATTAGTGGCATGATTATTTTTCATTTGTAACAGATTGCTCATCACATCTGCTGAGGTTGTAATAATGGGAAAATAAAATCATCATACTTGTTTGTCTGCAGTTCTATTCAATAACATAATTTAATGCAAATTAAAAAACAATTTCAAAATATAGACAATAAAATGAATCTTAGATACTTAAGCACTATGGAATTTTTATTGATTAAAACTCAAAAATTTTAAGCATTAATTCAATTACATATATGAGAAATTCAAGGTTAAAAAATTATCTTCGGTGCTAGAGCAGTGGCTCAGCAGTTAAGGCACTTGCCTGGCATGTGCAAGTATGCAAATTCAAACCCCAGCACCATGTACTCAACGAAGTCTCAAGGCAAAGAAAGCCAAATGAAAATCTAAATAACATTGATTCTATCTTTCTTTCACTCTCTCTTATTGCTCCTCTCTCTTTAAAAAAGAAAAAAAATTTCTTTGATAACATTTGCTGAACTTTGAAGTGGGGGGGATTTTTAAGAGAGCTTTCTTTTTCTCCTCTTTTCTATAATATAGCAGCACCCCCCAACTTATTCATAGCTTTATTTTCCATGGCTTCAGTTATACATGGTCAACAATAGTCCACAAATATTATTGAAAATTCCAGAAACAATTTTTAGGTTTTGAATGGTGCACCATTTTGAAGAGCAGGAAGGAATCTTGTTGTATCCCTGTCTACCACTCCAGGTCATGAGTCCTCCATTTGTCCAATAGATATGCTAACACTCACTTTGCAGTCACCTTGCTTATCAGATTGACTGTCCTGACACCACAATACTTCTGTTCAAGTGACCCTTACTTCACTTTCTGATGGTACCAAATTGCTAGAGCACTTAGTGATGTGAGCAATTTGGATATGCCAAGAGAAATGTGAAATGCGTCCTTTAAGTTAAAAGGTGAAAATTTTCAACTTTATCTTAAGTATGTATAGGAATCAACATATAAGTGTGTGTGTGTGTGTGTGTGTGTGTGTGTACGCACACGCGCATGCATGGAAAGAAAGAGAGGTTGGTATTATCCACAATTTCAGAAACCTATAAAAGGTCTTTAAATGTATCTCTTTCAAATAAGGGTGGAGTACTATATATCTTTCTGAATTCACAAGCAGCAAGGGCAAATTCCATATCCACTAAAATTTTTATGGTAGTGCAACTTTAAAGTTGCTCAGTACTTTAGAAAGAGTAAGTCTGCTAACACCTTCAAAACTAAGCTTTCTGTATTTATTTTTAATTATGAAGTCAGATATTAGTCTCAGATAAATGGATTGAATCATTTATCAGTGAATGAAGAATGCTGTGAGACAGGTTTGGGATCATACTAACTTTGTGGCAAAGACCACTCTTTTCATTCTTTTAGAGTTTTTGGGACAGGATAATAAATTATGCCACCTACATGTGAATGGAAGAGTCTATAAACAATCTTCCACACAAGACAGCATGTTTATCCCACATGCCATTTGAAATAACACTAATTATATATAATAGCTGGAAAAGTTATGTTTCCAAATGGTTAGCATATCTAAAAATGAGAGACTTAAAAATTCAAATTTAAATCTGTAGGTAGGACATTAAAGTAGAGCTTTATGTCAATTTTAAGGATGAAAATAGAATGACTTACTGGGCAGATGGGCAGGCATAGACTGGAGGAGTATAAAAAAAGGAGCACTCTGGTGCAGTTCGCTTTTGAAGTAGGTGGATTTATGATGTGATTAGTGATGGGTTAGTCAGAGAAAGTGACAATAACAGTTATCATAAACAACTCACATATATCAGTGACTCAGCACTCCCCAAAAAGTTTCTCACACAGATTCCAAGGCAAATGCATCTTGTCCCTGTGACCTACTCTCAAATGGTTACTCAAAGATCATTTCTCCTTCTATTTGCATGAACTTAAGGAAGTCCTCAGCCTGATATTAATTATAGAGTAGGAACATGAGAGGAAAACACTGGTGGAAATTGTTGTGAAAGTCTAAGGGACCAAATGCCCAAAAGTCAATTAGAGTTAATTATAATAATTTTATGAATCCATGTATTCTTAGTTATAAACAATGAGAATAATTTGTATTTTTCAATCACTGTTATAGTTTGGATATAGGTGTTCCCCGGAAGTTCATGTGTGAGAAGATGTAGGAGTTCTCAGTTGTGACTATGACAGCTATACACTAATCAGTGCATGAGATAATAGTTTGAAAGGACTACTATATTAGATAATAACCATGGACATGCAGGATGTGGCTGGAAGGGTAGATCACTGGGGGTATGTCTTTGGCTTTTGTGTCCTTGGCTCTTCATTCTCTTAATCAACTTTTCTGTCTCTAGCTACACTCCCTTCCTCCCCCTGCCTTCCTGGATGCCATGAACTGAGCAGCTCTTCTCTGCCATATCCTTTGGTCACCATATTCTACTTCACCTTGAGCTCAGAGCAATGGAGTTAGCTGGTCATGGACTAAGACTTACGAAACTGTGAGCCCTAAATAAACGCTTCCTCACCTAAGTTGTTAGGTATTTTGGTCACATCAAAGAAAAGCCAACAAAATTACACATAAGCGCATTGTTTCCCAAATGCAACAGCAGAAATTTTGAAAGTATATTCTGAAGATTCCTCCTTTTCTCTTTATGGATTTTAAATGTCAAAATTGTGCTCATGTTTGATAATTTTCATTCATACAATGAAAACTATCCAACATTTAAAAAAAAAGAAATTGCAGATGACCTGAGTTGATGGAAAAACATTCCATGTTCTTGGTTAGGTAGAATCAATATAATAAAAATGGTCATTTTACCAAAAGTCCTATACAGATTCAATGCAGTCCCCATCAAGATACCAATGATATTCATCACGAATACAGAAAAAGCAATTCTCAAACTCATATGGAATAATAGAAGGCCCAGAAAAGCCAAAATATTACTAATAAGAAAAGAGAAAGCAGGAGGTGTCACAATTCCTGCCTTGAATTTATACTATGTCTATAGTAAGAAAAACAGTGTGGTATTGGTATCAAAAACAGAACTGAAGACCAATGGAACAGAAGATACTGAGACAAATCCCCAAATTTTTAACCATCTGATATTAGATGAAGGGGGCAAAAGCATAGTGTGGATGGATAGCCTGCTAAGCAAATGATACTGGACAAACTAGACAGCCATATGCATTCAAATGAAATTGGATCCTTACCTCTTACCCTGCACAAAAATCAAATCAAAATGGTTCAAGGATCTGGATATTAAACCACCAACTTTACAATTGCTTGAGGAAAAAGCAGGATTAACACTACATGATACAGGGGTCAGCAATGCCTTCCTTAATAAGACTCCCAAAGTGCAGGCATTAAAGCCAAGAATAAATGAATGGGATATCATTAAACTAAAAAGGTTCTGCACAGCTAAAAAAAATTAGTCAAGAGTGTCAAGAGAGAATCTGCAGAATGGGAGAAAATCTTTGCCTGCTACACCTCAGACAAAGGGCAAATATCCAGAATGTACAAAGAACTAAAAAAACTAAACACTAAAACCACAAATAATCTAATCAATAAATGGGCTAGGGAGCTAGATAGAAATCTCTCAATGAAGGAAGTCCAAAAAGCCTGTAAATATTTGAGAAGATGCTCTATATCACTAGTAATCAGAGAAATGCAAATCAAAACATCACTGAGATTCCACCTCACTCCTGTCAGAGTGAGAAAAATGAAGAAATGAAAAATGACAGATGCCGGAGGGACTGTGGGAAGAGGGGAAAACTGTCACATTGCTGGTGGGACTGCAAACTGGTACAGCCATTCTGGAAAGCAGTGTGGAGACTCCTCAAAATACTGGGGATGGAACCACCTTATGACCCAACTATCCCACTCCTGGGTATTTTCCCAAATGAGCTAGATTCGCCATATTACAGGGACATAGCTTGATCAATGTTTTTGGCAGCTCAATTTACTAGAGTTAGACTATGGAACCAACCCAGATGCCCCTCACTGGTCAAGTAGATTCAAAAACTGTGGTACACATACACAACATAATTTTACTCCACATATAAGAGAGAACGATATTATGGCTTTTGCAGTCAAATGGTATTGGAAAAAAAAATGCTGAGTGAAATATCCCAAACTCAGGGACTCACCACCAAATATTTTCTCTCATATGTGGAAGCCAGAATACAATTGGAAGCAGACTGATAGTTGGCTAAGCTAATAATAACCTCAACATAGGTGAATTTCTTACATGAGCAGGGAGACCCTTGCCTAGGACACTGGGGGAAGAAGGGAGGGTGGAAGCCGGGGAGAGGATAAAAGGTATATCAAGGCTGCTGGAGGGAGGGAGTATGGGGGTATCTACCCAGTGGGGAACCTTCGACTTCCATGAGAAGCCCAACTAGCACAGGGTTAAGTAGAGGGAAACATGGGATGGGGGGGGACTATGGAATGGTTTCAACCTCGGCTTGCAATGGCATTATGCATTTGTTCATGACTGTATGACAGCAATTCCCTCCTAAATGTAAGACTACCTTGAATGAATTAAAATAAATAAATAAATAAATAAATAAAAACTTCTTAAGATTTTTGTGAATACATGAATGTGGCTTGTGGGTTGCACATATAAAACATAGTAATCAAGCTCTGTGTTCTCTAGATAGGCAATTGGAATAAAAAGTAAAGAGGACAAACTATTTTTAAAAATTATGCTCATAATAATACTGATATTTTCTCTATTTTAGGCAAATTCAAGCTAATCTGGTGGAAATACAGATAAAGAGAAACTAAAACATCTAGAAATAAAAAGTGTTAAATATAGAATGTAGCTACTTGAACAACGCTTAATATGAGAAACAAGGGAGTTCAGAGTTTAATGGATTGGAAGATTTTAAAAGATAAAAAGAAAAAGTAATCGCAAAGACAGAATTTTATGTGCACTAAATGTGTTTTGGAAATATAAAACTAAATAATGACGAATTTCAAGAACAGAAAGGAAATTATGCCAAACAGAAACTGGAACACACACAAAGGAATGAAAAAAAAATCTGAAAATGGCAAACAGGTAGTGATGTAGCAAAATATAGAATGCCACTTTTATTTTTCTTTGCTTTATTTTCTTTTATAAAAAACTGACCACTGGGAATAAAACTAATAGCACTGCAGTTTAGAGGACATTATCTATAGAAGTAGGAAATATACATCAATAACAGCACAGAGGACAAGAAATTAAATCAAGTTTTGCTACTGCAACTTTTGAAATTTTTATGAATTTATAGAATATGAACTCTGACTTGGCTGTAGTAAGTTAAGGATAATATTGCCATTTACAGAACAAGTACAAACAAATAAGTTAAAGAGGATGACTAAAAAGTATTTAAACAACCAAAAAGAAGAGAGAAAATTAATTCCAGAATAGAAAACATACCTTTTAAAAGAAATAGTACATAGTGATATGATAAACTTGAATCCAACCATATTAACAATTAAATGTAAATGGATGGTAGTGGCAGAAAACAATTTTTCAAGGGGCTGGAGCAGTGGCTTGGCAGTTATGGCACTTGCCCAGCTTGAGCAACTACGCAGGTTCCAACCCCACCACCACGTACACAACGAAGTCTCAGAGCAAGGAAAACCAAATGAAAAACTAAAAAAAATTGATCCTCTCTTTCTCTATCACTTGTATCTCTCTCTTAAAAAAATTGAAACAAAATTTATTAGACATATTATAAACTTAAGAAAAGTAGTGTGGAAATGATAATGTTAGAGAAAGAGGTTAGCAAGAAAATAAATATTACCAGAGAATAATATGAAGATTTTTAATGATACAGGGTAAATCATGGAAAATATAACCAATCCAAATGTACACTCACTTGGTAACAAAACACACAAAGAACACCCAGCAGAACTAAAAATGGAAATTAGCACATCCCATTTAACATCTGAAGATTTTTATCACCCTTATCTCAGTAATTCATAGAATCTGTAGACAAAAGAGCTGAAATATAGTCTGGAGTGTGACTACATGCTACTTTGAATTAACTGGCATTCATTAGCACTGCAGCTAAAGTTATAGTAAATACAATTTCTAACACAGTAAACATAATCCACGCCCTGAGTAAAACATGCTGTGATTTAAAAATTGACATGTCAAATTTTAAAAATATATATTCTCTATCCACCACAGGTTTAAATTAAGTATAAATTTTAGGAAAGTTTAAAAACCCTCAACTGTTGAGATAAAATTGAATAAATGAGTCAAAATCCTAGGAGAAACTACTAAATATGTAGAACTAAATTATAATGGAAAGAAAAATTTAAAATCAGTCGATACAACTAAAACAGTAATTATAAGCAAGTTATAGCATTCTCTGTTCACATAAAATTATTTTTAGTTTAATAGTGATATGTAAGTTTCCAATAATGGAGAGTATGAAAAAATAAAGTAAATTGAGCCCCAAAGTTTTCAAAGCAAAATATTTGAGATAAAGAAATATAACTGACATAAGTGAAATTCAGAAAAAAAATATAGAGGAAAAGAATTTAAAGTGTTCATTGAAAGATAAATATAATTATAAGCATATAGACAAACAGAAAGTCTTTGAAAGAAATAAAATTATGAACAATATAAAAATGTAAGATGTACAACTACTTACATATTTTGTGAACATTGAAAGAAAAACAACACAATAATAGGCCAAATCTGGCATTAAAAGCACCAGAAAATTTGCATTATTCAAATTTGTTTCTTGTTTGTTTTTTTTTTTAAGAGAGAGAGGAAAAGTGAGAGAGCAAGAGAGAGAAAGAGAAAATCAATTTCATTTACCTTTGCATCTGGCCTTTGTAGCTCTGACACTGGTTTTATCCCTGGTGTTGGAGTCATAACGCATGTCCTCACACATGCCAGGCAAGCACTGTAACTGCTGAGCCAACATAGATTTCCTCCAGCCCTCTTGGAAAATTTTTACTTTTAATTTAATTTAACTAATTTATTTATTTGTCTTAACTGTGTGTACATGTGTTACTAGGAATTGAACCTAGACAACTATACCACTGAGTTACTTCTTCAGCCATTTTTTTTATTATTGTTTTGTTTTTGAGACAGTTTTTTTCTAAATTGCTGACCTTGAATTTAGGATCTTCCTGGGTTAGTCTTCTGAGTCACTGTCATTACAGACATGTACTAAATGCCAGGCTTCAATTATGTCTGTAGGTATTTCTATAATTAAAAAAAATATTCATTTTAATTGGAAATTAATTTTAAGAACATAGGTCCATCTGATTTCTGTGAAGATTGTGTTAAATTTTTAATAAAGAAAAAGTATTGACATTATAGAAATTCTTTCAAAAATACAGGAGAAAGAACTTTCCAATCCATTTTGAGACCATGTCAAAGATAATTATGATCACAATATATGAGAAAAAAAATTGAAAGAACAGAAAATTAGAGAAAACTCAATAAATAAATACAACTAGTGCAAAATTTCTTAGAAAGTTTTTCAATGTATTGAAATGATTACATGGTATGATTCAATGATGTGTATACCAGCAAATGTAATTATGATAACATTTGAAATTAAATTAATAAAATTTACCACCTTAGCCAAATCGAGTTGAAAATCATATGAGCACCCTACCTCCCACAGTTACAAGTGGACAGGGTCACCATCTTCCTTGATGACTGCTTGTGAAACAGAGGTCTCCCTATTCCTTGAGAAACAGGATCCTGGGAAATAAACCTGATGAGAAGCTTATTAGCCTTTGAATAGCTTCACATATTTTTCAAAAACTAGATAATACCTTAAAAGTATAAGTTTTCTAATACAGTCTTAGAAAAAGGAGGTAAAATCTCTTACCTTACTTTTTCAGAGAATTAAACTTTTTAGTATTTACTCTTACACAAGAGAAATAAAAGCATTCTGAGTCTTAAGAAAATACTGAATAGACTGTAGCAATGTAAGGAATGATTTAGAAATTCTGAGGCAAGTAACAAGAAATTGTCACAAAAATGTCTTCTAAAGGGAATTACTGATGCCTTAGTAATAGGTGGTGGAGATGAATATATGGAAAGTCTTTATACTTTGTGCTCAGTTTATCTGCTATCTTAAAACTACTACAAACATAAAGGCTTTTCATTTTTTTAACGTCATAAAGATGTCCTCTAATGAATGGACTAGTGGCAAGATTGGAGATAGGAATTTTCCAGATGTTAATGTACGCCATCCTCAATTTTTGACTTTTTAAAGTCTGCTTGCAATCTGGAGTAGTAGATCAGGGTAGAGCACTTGCCTGGCATGCACAAGGACCTGTGTTGATTCCCCAGCACCACATACACAACCAAGTGCTGGAAAAACAAAAGCCAGATGGAAAAAAAAAAAAAAAACAAATAAAAATTGACTCTTTTTTCTCTCTTTAAAATAATTAAATTTTACCACAAATAGAAATATTTTTCCTCACACTCTTTTCCTTCACACCTTTTAAAAAATGTTTCTGTGGGGCTGGAGTGGTGGCTCAGCGTTTTCGGCGCTTGCCTGGCAAGCACGAGGACCTGGGTTCAAACCCCAGCACCACGTACACAACTAAGTGTTGGAGTAACTAAAGCCATGTAAAAAACTAAATAAAGTTGTTTCTCTCTTTCTGTCTCTCTCACTGTCCCTCTCTCTTTAAAAAAAAAAAAAATGTTTCTGTGTCCACAAGAACTATATTTTTGTCTCTGCCTGTATTTGCAGCCTTATTTCACTGAATTCCCCCTTCATTTCACTATTCTTTATGTACTTATTTAATTTATTTTTCCTTTATCTTATTTTGTAAGACCTAAAATCTAACTCAAATAAATTAGATCAACTGCTCTACTCTATGAGGACACCTATGAGTTATTCTGGGGATTCAATTAATATTCTTTTGATGTAACTCTTTTAAAATATGTGGTCAGAGTTAATTATTACTCTGATCAAAAATCCTAAACCCTCATGCTTCAATACTAAAAAGAGAGAGAGAGAGAGAGAGAGAGAAGACAATAAATCAGAACCCTTTTTATCATTAACTACTTTGATTTAACATCTGTCTAAAATATAACTTGAAAGAAATAATTCATGTAATGATATAAAGGCACAATGGAGTATAATAATCTATTAATTAAATTTTAATATAGATTTCAAAATGAAATTGTTAAGTAGACAGCTAATTGCATGCAACTGAGGATATCAAAATTATTTTAGTAGACATAAAATGACTCCAAAGATCTGTCTATACAATAGCTCTTTAAATTTAATTTGCCATCAGGTTTTTTAATCAGTTAAAGTTTATCAGGCTTCCAAATATTTCACAAACTCACCCCATCATTCTGAATCAAATGAAATTATAAGTCAACTACATTGACATTCTAGCAGTTTTGAGGCAAGGCTCAGAGGACAAAGATGCAAAGAAAAATAAAATTCCTGTCTACTTGGGCCTTGAATTTACTAAGAAGTCTCCTTCCTGTGATTGACGTTGTATATCAATGAAGAGTCTCTCCATTGAAAAGAGAAGTGGACAGAATTCTGAAAAGCTGGGGAAAACACAAATAAGTAAAAATTGTTCATATATTTGAGTGCTTACCATGTACCAGATACTGTGACATATATTTAAAAGGAAAAAAAAATGAACGGAGGAGTATAATTTTCTTGCCTGCCTTAATTTATATGATGAAACAAGTACTTTCATCAGTTCAGAATTATGAAAATAATCTGAGAAAGCAATTCCTTCAAAATATATCCCTTGTCCCAATTCAGAGGCTACCATCTTTGCCCAACAATTTATTCTAATTCTCATAATGATTATCTATTATTATTACTATTGTCTCAAGTATATTTTTGTGTAAATGTAGGTACATACACAAATAGAAAAGCCGTGATTTATTGAACCCCTACAAGATGACAAACATTTTAAGTAGAAAGATATGAGATGGTTCATAGAGATATTAACAGAAGAATTTTTGTCATTTTAGAAATCATGGGACTAAATTTTCACTTGTCAAATGTACATAGGTATCTGGAACTCAGAACTCTTGAACTCTAAATTTAACGTGTTCACAGCGTGGGACACTTTCATATGTGGAGAAATGATGGGTTGTAAAATGATCAGAGTCATCACTTCTAAAAGTTTACCTTCACCATTAATAAAGAAGCCTAGGTCCAATAGGTTTTCCTATTTATGTTAATATTTTGATTAGAATAAAATTTTCACATCACTGCTCATAGTATATATTCCCTGCTCAGTGCAAAATTATGTTGAGAATAGCGATTTTTAAATTTGATTGCCTATTAAGTGGCTTGATGAAGTGTTTTAATAATTATATCAGGAAGTCTGACAGCTTATTTATTTGTCTTTGGAGTCTTCACACTTAAAAAATATGGTGACACATTGTCCCTAATTTTGCTTTAGATTTGAAGAGTGCATATTGATTAAAACCTTATTTTATAGGAATTATCCAGAAAAGTGAAGTGATTTTTTTCAGTGTCGGACAGCTTCAAGGTGGCAGGATTAGGGTTAATGCATGTGATTGACTCAAAGCTAAAAATGCAAGTTGACTGTCACCATCCCACATTGTCCATAAATAGCATAGAAATAAAATTTTATGACTCATGGAAATGTTGATTCCGTGGTTATCAAGACCTCATCTTACAATATTCTGTTGGGTATCATGCATTATTTTTTTAAGTCCCTTCATTTTCAGACTTGCTACTTGATGGATTTTGAAAGACACTATCAATAAGTGAATGAAAGTGTTAAGTGAAAGTCTGTTTATCTACAGCACAGGCTAAATACTGGCCAACTAAAGAGCCCTACTCTTCATAAGTTTTGCTAGACCTTAGGTAGTCTATTTGCCTGATGTAGTCCTGACAATCTTACTCGTTATTCAACATGTGGTTTAGGAGTGTGTTATGACCTATTTATTATAAAGAAGTCAATTTGCTTCCTAGAAAGTAAGTGAAATGTGAAAAAAAGTAAAAAAAAACTATATACCTCTATTGGAAACATGAAAGTATTTTCATGCACAGAGGGTAGCAGAATAGAAATATGCAAAGAGTGTGTGTCCTCTGTTCTAATGTGTCCTACTCAACACTATGTCACCATCTTTGTTGATAATTAGGTAGGTTTTTAAGCAATTTTCACCGGAAGCTTTCTTCACTGTTATCCAAATTGATCAGGTAGTGAGTATGCCTAAGTAAACTTGTTTTGTATCTATAAGAGACCATCAATTTAAATTGCAATTCTTAAAGTTAATTTATTTCTAGCAACTCCAGAGCTAATAATACAAGTACATATTTAGTTTATTGTTTTTCTTTTCATTTTCTTACTTATATCTTTGGGGCAGGTAGGGAAAGGGATACACAATATGAAAAATGAATGGATTAAATGCATACCATATACAGACATGAATAAGATTATACAGGAAAAGATGGAGAGGAATGTCGGGGTGTGAACTTAGGGAAATGTCATTGAAAATATAGTATTTGAGCAAATAACTAGATGAAGTTAGGAAGCAATAGATGTTGATAATAGGGTGACAGACATTTAGCCAGTAAGCACAGGATGTACAAAGACCTTGAGGCAGAGAATAAACTGGTATGTTCACACAAACTAAAAGATCTAGTACGGATAGCAACGAGCACCTGCAGATAGATGCATTTGGTTTTTACGAATGTGATGTGATCAGTTTGCAGCCTGTGATTGGTGGAATTTCAAAGGTCAAGGCAGGCTGAGATTCTCCTGCTTGGTTACAAGTGTGTCCTGTAATGTAACCATTTGTTTAATATCTACAGAGGCCACTTTGGACCAAACTTTATCTCCCCAGTATGGAGGCAGCTGTAGGCCAACCTTAGTTTAACACATGATATGGTATTTTATATTCTCAGAAGATAATTTTGACAAAATTGAGAATAGAAAAAATACTGGTCAAGACAGAAGCAGAAATACCAGAAAGCCTATTAGAGTAAACAAGCCTGGAGATGAGAGTCGCTGGACCCCCTAGTATGTGTGTGTAATACCTGAAGAGGTACAAATATTATTACGTGTGAATTGTAAACCAAGAATTGTTGGTCAAATTCAGGGGTTGGGGATCAGCAAAGGCATGGACGGAAGGATGTTGTAAAGAGTCAGGGTGGAATAATGAGCATGGGAACTGGAAGAAGGAATTCTCGGTGGGCTCTTGTGGTGGAACTGCACCAGTTCCTGATGGGCAACAACTGCCTCTTTACTATCAACCTGCCACTTCGCCAAATCAACTGCACCTCCTAGCCATTCAATTTGGTATGCTGATTTAATGAAAGAAGATTTGCCCTTTATATCCCTGTCCCCATTTCATTTCCTACATTCACAACTGACTCCATTCCTCAGTCCCCCCAAAACTGGTCAGCCAAGTTCAACAGTATATGTTTTTCAGCAGTTTTAGATCAATTTAGCCTGGGGGTGATCCAACCAGTGGTTTAAATTTGATGTGTTCCTGTGAACCTGAAAATGAAGAATCTTTAACCTCAAGCTGTTATAGTGTGAGAAACTGCTGGGCCACTGATGGAGACATACACAAACGCCGAAAACCGTTTATAGACTTGGTTACATGGGTCATTCAAAATTGAAACACATGGATGTCCTCAATGGAATCATCAAGTCCCCGGATACAAAGAGTCCTGAAAAACATCACAGACTTCAAGAGGGGATGAACAAGGCAGGTGAAAGCAAATATCCTATTAGGCACTTTGAGAAAACCATAGTAGCAGACCTTGGAACCATTAGTACCACAGCAAGAGCCATGATCTGTAATACCTAGGGGGACTGCAGGCAAAACTGGACATGAGTACTGAAAGCAATTGGGCCTTATGCTTCCAATTAATATGTAAATGATAGAATATTAATTGGAAAGGCAAACTCTTATTCTGAAAGGCAAGAGGAAGACTAGAGATAAAGACAAGTGTTCTGAGAAGGGTGAATGAGATCCAGGCCCACTTGATTCTGCAAATGTAATCAACTCTGAAAGAAAAAAAGTGATTTGTAGATAGATGCCATAAGAAAACTCCAGATTTTAACAGTTTTAAAAAATAAATTGTAATTATTATTATGCATTTGTTATTTATTATACAGTTTGATGAGCAACAATGTAATTTTTCAAAGTGCAACAACAATAAGAAACAACCAAAAAAAAATATCTGCTACTTCTGAAGACATGTTATGAGCAGGTACTGTGATACTAGTTGTATTTTATCTTACAGAATCACTGAAATAAACCCAAATGATAGGTACCATTATTCAACTTCCAAGGAGAGGAAACTGAGTTTAAAAAGGGTTAAGTAATTTGTCCAAGGTCACGGAGCCAGCAAGCAGTTTAGCTCTAAAACCCAATATCTACCCACTAAAATTCTCCCTGCCTCTTAATTAATCTGAAATAGAAATGTCTTTGCTATGTCCGTGTTCATTGTTTTTGTTTCAAACAAAACAAATTGTGACAAGAAGTCATGACAGAATATTAGTGGTGAATGGAAGCTCATGGATCAAATGGGACGGTAGTTGCCACAAAGAAAAAAGGAGCTGCTTTTGTGTAAGAGTGAAGGTGGAAGAGATCGAAGGAGAATGCAATTGTTAAACATTTCGGCAAATTCCAAAATTGCAATAACTTTGATAAAGTTACCCAGGTAACTCCTTTTAAAGATTGCTTTAATCAACATTTTTGTTGTTGTTGTTGTTGCTGTGATTATAATCAACTTTTTTTGTTGTTGTTGCTGTGATGAAGAGAACTTACGAGAACAATGTTACAGGAGGAAAAGTTTATTGGGCTCATGGTTTCAGAGGTCTCAATACACAGACAAATGGCTCCATTGCTCTGAACAGAGGCAAGGCACAAGATCATGGCAGAAGAGTGTGGTAGAGGAAAAAAGCTCAGAACAAGAGGATCAGGAAGTAGAAAGACCTGTCACTCACCAGGGTCAAAATACAAAGCCCAAAGGCACACCCCCAATGACCACCTCAACCAGCCACAGCCTACATCCCTTCAGTTACCACCCAGTTAATCCCAAAAAGTGAATTATTGCACTAATTAGGCTTAAACTCTCATAACCTCAAAATTTTACCTCTAATCTTTCTTTCATTGTCTCACGCATGAGCTTTTGGGGGTTATCTCATATTTAAACCATTACAGAAGTTCTGAACTATGTTCCACCAGTTCAATCCATGCACAGATTAGGAAATTAATTCCTGGAACAGTGTCTCTTGGCTCTTATTAATTCCAGGAATCACCTTAGAGAGTTAATGCCTGCTGTTGTCTTGCCCAGAAATCTTCACTGTGAAAATCATCTTAAGTTGTTCGTATTTACAGTAAAATTTAAGAGAACTCCCCATCTAAAAGTATTGAAGCATTTGCAAAAGCTATAATCGTGTCTGCCTAATTAGTGTCTTAGACAGAATCTTGGTCTCCTCGTGTCACCCGAATAATTCTAAAAGTATACGTGTGATGTAATCTTGGAATAAGCTAAGAGGAACTGCTCTTTAGGTTGTATACTCAACACTTACGTGCACAGGATAGTAAGTCAATAATAGGTGTCATCTTAATGAAGAGCCACATCATATAGGCTGACAGAAGATAACTGAAATGGAAAATTCCTGGGCACTTTGGTTTTCTTGGTTTGAAATTGCACGGCACTGAGATTGCAGGCAGGCTGAACTGACTGCATTTTTCTGTCTTTTACTGAGTTTGTTGTGGCCTCATATTACCTTTCTCGCACACTGTGGGAGAAGACTTCTTGAAGAAAAGTGAAATCATAGTTCTGAAAGTTGGCGAAGAGTAAGGGAAATTGCTAATAAAGATTGTCAATCTCAGTCTCAGGAAATGAATCATCAAGAATGTTTGCTAGTATAAATAATCTCACAAAAGTAGAGGGATTAAATTTCAAAACAAAATAAAATAATAGATAAGTACAGTGCTTGATAATATAATGTTTTATTATGGCTCATACTTCAGCATTGTCTTAGTTAAGCCTTACCATTAAAACCAACCCTAAGTTACAGAATCGCTCTTTCTCAACAACCTGTTTTTAAAAAATAAAATTACTGCTGATACAAAGGTATTATTTACTTTCTGAGCCATTTAGACTGACAATATCATATTCCTCAACTCCCTTGATTTCAAATATATAAAATATTTTCTTACTTGTTTCTCAATTGTCAAATATTATGAAATATATTATGAGTGCCTTTTTTTTTAGTTTTTCAATACATTGCAATAATTTAAAAATTGTGAACCTTCCTAAGGGAAAAAGACAAGGAGCCCTCAGTTTTCAATGTGCAGGGCTATTTCTGTGTACTTTTTGTTTTGTTGTGATATTTCCTAGTGCAGATGTCGGAGCATCTTCAGTCTTCCTGGTGGCATATCTGTCATGTTTCTCTCTTCCTCCACTCCTGCTGCCAGAGGCTTCTGGAGTGTGTCCTTCCTCCAAGCAGATGAAATGTGTGATCTCCTTTGAGATCGATTTTAATGCTATTTCATCCCTTTGTGGAAATGAGATTAGAATTTTAAATGTTCAAAATCCAGCAGCCTTTAATGAAAAATGATAGGAATTATCACATACCTAGTGCTTAGAAAGGATGGAATTGTATTTGCACATTATTAAAGATCTGAATAATTTAGGTTATTTTTAGATTTGAATTGCTTAGAGGATTTTAGGGAAGCTCAATTTAAACAGCTCAAGAAAGGCACTTGCTAGTCCAGATTTCAGCAATCCTACATCTTTAAACACTTCCATGGAATGGTTCAGTTGTCACAATGGGAGCATATTTTGTACACTATTGGGTCGATAGTGAAAATTTTCAATAAGATTTTTGTAAACTTCATTTAATTATATAGTATTTTTGAAACCCATTTTCTTTGATTAAGATTTTGCATTTCCTTAACATTATTTTTCTGTGGTAAAATGTTATTTTTTCTAATTCATGTAAAATATAAAAGATAGCATATTATATATAATTATACATATAGATTTATATAAAAAATTTATACACCTGGGAATAGTTGAAGAAAAATGATTTGCTAACACACAAATAATGTTTCATATGTTCTATCAGACTCTATGAACTTTCAGAATTTTGTTCATTTTAATCACACACAAAAAATGAAAATAACATATTCCTGTTGGATAATAAGTATACCATAAATGTTTGTTATTGTCATTGATTACATATAAATGTAAGGAAAAGAAACTTGGGCTTAATAAAATACTGTCTTTTAAATACTGAATCGAACTGGAGATAAATGAAAGAAAAAACTAAAACAAGGACTGCAGTTAAGGAGCCTGGTCCACATGCTCAGCCAGTCCTCAACAAAAGTAGAAAACATTTACACCAAACTTATTTTCACTTAAAAGTTAAAATGAGGGAGGTCCAAGATAACAGAAAACACAGCAAAAGCATCTTTGCAGATCTGTGGCTGTAGGTTTCTAAAATGGTCAAGAACCTAAAAATAAAACTATAGCTATCTTTTTTTGTCTGTTGAAGGAAGTCTATGACATTGTCATGATTATTGGCTCTGACAAAATTGATTACCTTGTTTTAAGACTAAACTCTCATCTCCTTAGTTATTGTGAATCCCCTCATATTTTTATGTCAGGCAGAACCTGAAGATTTCTGAATCTGTGGCTGAAATTTTACAAAAGATGATTGCAAACTGTTGATTTGAATATATTTCCTCAGAGAAATCCTTGAACACTGAGGAATAATGGTGACATAACTGCTACTCCGAAAATAACATTTCAGCAAGATGATTTAAATGCCTATATGAAATGTTGTCTTATTTCTGTTATGAAGTTTATTTTTAATTGTGAGATGAAATCGATTTTTTTCTTTTCATTTGCAGTTGTACAACTTAGGGCACACATGTGGATTCGTGTAACTACCAGTGAGGACACGGGAAGAGCTCTGTTATCTCCACAAGCAAACTTTGCTCTTCTACGCTCACTTCTTCTCCTCCATAATTGCTGGCAACCTATTCTCAATTCCTACAGTTGTGATGCTTTATAATTTTTTAAATTTTTAATGATGTAATAAAAATGAGATGCTATGGTATATAACTCTGAAATCAAATTCTTTCACTAAGTATAATGCATTTGAAATTCATTTGAACTACTCCATCTATCAAAAGTGCGATAGCTCAGCGGTAAACACACTTGCCTGGCATGTGCGAGTATACAAGTTCAAACCCTCGGACCACATACACAACGAAGTCTCAGAGCAATGAAAGCCATATGAAAAGCTAAATAAAATTGATTCTCTCTCTCTCTCTCTCTCTAAAAAAAAATAGTGTGCTCATTTTAAATTTTTGGATATTATTTCTTTCAATTGTCAGTGGTTCTCAATTTGTTTATTCATTAGTCTCTTTTAGGATATTTGGATTTGTATTCATTTTTACAATATGAATATGCTACAAAATGCTATGTAAATTTTTTCCTATAAATATTTAATCTGGTGTAAATATAGAGGAGCAACCTCATAAAACATTCCAAATGATTATCCAGAATGACTGTATAATTTTAATTTTGAACAGCAATTTCTGAGAACTTAATTTGTTCTACACTCTCCCAGGATATATGTTAGTGTTATTTTATTTTAGTTATATTATTCAACATATAAAATTACTGTCTTTTTATTTGCTTTTAAAATTTTCATTTTAATAAAGATTAAATTATATAACTTTTGTTTTATGTGCATATTTATCATTCACATGCTATTTGGTGAAATGTTTGTCCAAATGTTTTCCCACTTTTTGATCAAGTGGTTTGTTTTCTTACTGTTGAGGTTTGAAGATATGTTCTATATTCTTGATGCATAGCCTCATCAGGTATGTTATTTGCACATATTTTGTCCCAATCTGTAAATTGCCTTTATATTCACTGAAATGTCTTTCATAGAATAAGCTTTATAAGTTTTGTAGAAATATTATTTCATTCATCCCTAAAAACTGGACCTTACTTTAATAGCATGTTAACATCTTATCACCCTGGACCACATCAGGGATCATGGGCATGAGCTAATGCTATTGCTGTGCTAATACAATTCAAAAGCGAGTTCCAGGGTGCAAATTAAAAGCTTAGGGTGTCCATTTAGAATACACAGAAATGCATTAGAGAGTTTCTACCTGTAACAGCCATCCAATGAAGGGATGTCTGAGAAGCAGCAGAGCCCTTTCCTACCCAGAGAAGATCTGACAAAATGAGCTGTCAGGGGATGAGGATGCAACTCAGTGGCAGAGCTCTTTTTAGCATGTGTGACCCTGGGTTTGGTGCCCAGAACTGCAACAAAACAAAATACAAAAACATCACCACCAACAATAAAAAATGCTTGTCTATGGTTAGTATCTCTCCCAAAGCAACTACCTGCTTCCTATTCCATATCCCTGTGCTCCAGCTGGATATTACCAGCTTGCATCTTGTTGCTATTTGAACATTTTACTAGTGTGTTCACTTGTTGTTTTAAAATTTGATTCTATATTTTATCTCTTAACTGATCCCTAAAAGCCAAGAGAAGGATTATGATTTATTTTTTAACCCAACCCAGAAAAAATGTACAATTTTAAATTAATGTTCATTTTGTATTTCAAATATGTTTGTAAAAATATACCATAATAAAAATCCCTTTTTTCGGTAATGGAAACCAATTAGGTTCTAAGCTTTCTGTAAGTTTAAATATTTTACCAAAAATGATTTTAAATATTTTAATAAAATTGATGGATTGCAGGGATGAAAATTAATATTTCATATTAACAAATAATCTGTTAATTTAAAAAAAAGCTAAACAAAACCACATGGGTATCTAATAGACCATGACTTCAATTTATTTAATAACAATGAGAAAATTGTCATATTTAAATTCTTATGAGTAGTAGTTTTTAGTATTGTCTTTTTAAATTCCAGTTTTAATATAGAGTTTCTTAATTCATAAAGTGTTAAAGATTCAGTTTGAAGGATAGAAGGAAAGTATCATATGACACAATGGTATGTTTATATGTGAAGAACAAATGTACACTTGCACAATATAAAGTTTCTGATTTAAGATGATTTTATCAATGTCTAACATTATAAATAGCTTTAAAATTTAGAATATTGTTGCATTTCAACATTTCTGTTATTTTAATTACTGATTTCAAATACATGTTTCTTTAAAACTCATAATTTTGTCTAGTACCTTTAGGACAAAGAAGCCCTATTTCTCAAATTCAGCATACTAAACCTTTGAAGCAGGAACCTACTAAAAAGAGCAGTTAATATTTCAAACAGATACTGCAGGTCCCAACAAGAGCACTGCTCTTAATGATTTTTCTAATCTTATAGGGTTTCAACTGAATCTCCTGCAGTCTTTCGTGATATGTGCTAACTCCAAGCACATTATTCAATCTTCATTTTTTATTCTTTTTTATTTGTAATTTTGACTTTCTGTAATTACTATTATTAATGCATCACACAGGTTCTCAAAAGGAGACCTACACTCCCTTCCCTTACCACTTCAAATATCAATATAAATCAACAAAATACGTAGCAGGCATAGATTTATTGGTGAATCCTTACCAGTCCTATAATATGTTTATATTACAAATACATGTTTAATGTATTCATAATTTCACATATAAATATGGAAAACTAAATGTTTTTAATGTAATTGCTAATGGTCTGAATACATTGTCTATTCACTAATGAAAAATTTTTAAAAATACATTTCATTTTTCTAGGTTTCTGTTACTTAGAATTCTGCTTCGATGACAATTAAATTAAAACACACACACACACACACACACACACACACACACACACGGAAAATTGGGTTCCAAATGCCAAATTATACAGTTATCAGAAAAACTAATTTTGTGATGAAAGCCAATATATTACAATATTTTACTTCTTTCCACATCAAAAATGTCAACTCAAATTACTTGAAAATTGAAAACTTTCATGACACTTTAATATCTGGATGAATAAAAGGAACTTAAATTTGAGAAAGCTGATTAGAACTAAATGATGCCCTTTGTATTTCAATTGATAATAGCTTTACATTGATTATATAATGGGAAGGAATTATTTTAAATTCAATTGCCTATTTAATTTTAAGGAAAAATCCAATGTCAATAAACAAGTAATATCAGGTAGATTCTGAAAAATACCAAAATATCACTGCGTTCTATTTTTCATATCAAGTTTGATGTCAAAATGACTGACATGAGAAAGCCTACAGTAAGATATTATGGTCTTGAGAAAGGTATTTAGTTTCTAATATTTTAATATTATATGCATATATCATTTTAAGAAAGTATTTATTGTAACTACTGAGAAACAATAGATCAATTTCAGTAACCAACTACGCAATAGAAACCATTTTTAACATTTTGTCATGTGTGTTCTAAATGTTCCTGCCTTATTTCTTTTTCTTATTCAGAAATTCATTTGTTGAACAATAACACAATCTTTTAATGAAATAATATAATATATATATAATAGATTATGAAGACCAGATTTACCCCCAAGAGTGCCCCCCAATTACCCACCTTTATTCCTCCCCTCCCCTTCCTAAAACATCTCTAAAAATGTATTATGTTGTATAACATTACACCTTATTCGGATTTAAAAACATGATACTAGACCTCCTTTCTCAATGGCCAGGGTCTAGCTCTAGCCTCCACAGATGAGTGAAGACATTCAACCCTTGGTTCTCTGGGTTATGCTGATTTCACTCAGCATAATTTCTTCCATAGTCATCCATTTAACTTCAAAGACTGCAATATCATTGTTTCTAATTGCTGTGTAAAATTCCATATATTACCACAGTTTTTGGATCCATTCATCCAGTGAGGGACATCTGGGTTGTTTCCATAATTTAGCAATTGTAAATTGAGCTGCTATGAACATAGATATTGCTGTGTCACTGTAATGAGCTGATTCTAAATCCCCTGGAAAAATACCAGGAGAGGAATAGCAGGATCATATGGTGGGTTCATCCCTAGTTTTTTGAGGGTTCTCCACACTATTTTCCAGAGGTGCTGTACCAGTCTGCAGCTCCACCAACAGTGTGTTAGTGTGCTTATCTCTCCACAGCCCCTCCAGCATCTATTATTGTTTATTTTCTTCGTTTTTTCTATTCTGACTGGCATGAAATGATATCTTAATGTAATTTTCATTTGAATTTCTCTGATTACTAGAGATTTAGAGCACTTTCTCATGTATTCATTGGGTTGATCAATGTCCCTGCCTTCTTTCTTTCTTTCTTTATTTTATTCCAAATGTTAAATATTTTAATTGCCTCTGGGGACTCAATACAATGAGAGATGGAGTAACAAGCATTCGGTTCAAATACTTAAAGTCATGGAAACCCAGAAGGCCATCATTGTGATTTTTTTTCTTTTTCTTTTTCTTTTTGAACAACCATACAAATTTTAACAAAATAATATAAAATGTGTATAGATTCTGGATACTATATTTACCTCCAGGAGTGTCCCCCCAATTTCCCACCCTTATCACTCCCTTCCCTTACCCACAATATCTCTAAAAAAGTATTAGGCTGTATAACATTACACCTTATCTGGATTTAACACATGATAATAGACTACCTTTCTGAATAGCCAGGGTCTAGTTCCAACCTCCACAGATGTGTGGAGACATTCGACCCTTGGTTCTCTGGGTTAAGCTGATATTACTAAGCATAATTTCTTCCATGGCCATCCATTTATCTTCAAAGGCTGCAATATCATTGTTTCTAATTGGTGTGTAAAATTCCATGGTATATATGTACCACAGTTTTTGGATCCATTCATCCAGTGAGGGACATCTGGGTTGTTTCCATAGTCTAGCAATAGTAAATTGAGCTGCTATGAACATAGATATTGCTGTGTCACTATAGTGTGCTGATTCTAGATCCCCTGGAAAGAGACCCAAGAGTGGAATAGCCTTGCCTTATTTCTTATTCAACAAATATTCACTGAGTAAATATTGCACTACAGTAAAAAATATCAGACAAGTGTTCCTGAAGTAGTGCTGTGCTCTGTGGACATCAAAACCAACATGTTGAAAAGGAATAAGAAATACTGTTGCCTCACATACCTGTAAGATGTATCCTGTCTCGGCAAGAACACATTCTCTGGTAGCAAAGCATCATCTTGCAGAAATGCCAATTTGAGAACAATGCCTGGTGATCACTGGAGAATGTTGCTTAGTATAAAATTTCTTGCATGTTTTCCACACTAAGGTGTGAGTGTCTTGAATAAAAAGATGAAGCAGATAGTAAAGTGGATCTTGCTGCAATGTCAAATATCTTTGTTTGAATATTTGTATCCTCTGAAAACTTATTGAAACCTAACTCCATAGTGATGGCCTTTAGGATATAGCAAACCTGTGATAGCTCCACTCTCCTAAATTAGTGCCATTATAAGAGGGCTTAAGATCTTTTTCATCTCTTTTGCCATGATGACATAGCACTAAGTTACCACCTATAGAGCAGAGTACCCTCATCAGACACCAAAACTGTGGGCACCATGACCTTGGACTCCCTAGCTTCCAGAGCCATGAGCATAGCACTTGCACTTCTGTTGTTTATAAATAACCCAGTCAAAGTTATTTTGTTATAGTGGTCTGATCTGATCAGACAACAGATTGTTTAGGATGATACTTTGGATCTAGAGTATAATACCTACCATGGAGAAGTTAACCCATTCATACTTTTAACAATGGATGGTAGCAGGCACTTTTAAGAAGCTTTTGGAGTGGCAGTGAGAGAGGAAGCATCTGAAAGCAGGAAGTGATAAAGGCAAGAAGTGCAACATAATATTGTGGAATGCAAGCATATCCTCAAAAAAATCTAACAAAGAGAAGGAAAGGGCAAAAAGAGAAGGGAATATCATTACAGTCAATACTGAATGGAGCTTGGTCATCAAAAATCACTGCAATTTTTATATATTTGACTCTTCTCAAGTTTGATACACTACAGTATGAAAAGATGGAAAATTCCAAAATTATATTGGCCTGAGCAAATAAGTCCTTTGCAATAAGCAATTGTATTTTCGGATTAAGGAAATGGGAGGCAAACTTCATAACCACCAGACAGGCACATATTATAAGTGGAATGGCTAATCTAAATTGTTAATTTGATTGGTTTAAGAGATGTCTAAGATTAAAAGTCACCTAAGATTGAGTCTGCTGGATACGTTGATGACTGGCATGTGAGAGTGCATACTGAAGCAAAGATCCAGCCTAAGTCATTTAGTGTCACTGGAGAAGTGCCGTAGGCTGAATTACAATCAATCAAAAGTGTTTAAATTTCATTCCCTAGAACCTATGAGTTTGTTATCTCATACGGTGCAAAGAACTATGAATGTGTGATGATAGGGACAAAACTTGGCATGGGAAGATTGTCCTGTACAATCCTGGGGGCTCTATCTAATCATATTTATGCTTAGAAGTGGAAATTTTTTCAGTTTAAAACGATTCAACATGAAAAGAAGTCAAAATTTTGTTTCTGGATTTGGAAATGGAGTCAGACAACACTGCACACTCTAGAAGCTAAACACAGCTTTCAGCTTAGGCCCAGCAGGGAAAAGGGCAACGTTGACCCTACAGCTGCAAAGTAATGAAGTCTTTCAACCAGCAGTGAGAGAAGCATTGCTATGCTCCAGGACTTCAGGAAAAATGAAGGTGGTCAACATTTTTGTTTTTTTTCTAGCAAATCTTATATAAAATACTTCTGAACTCCTGAACCATGAGATAAGAAATGTGCATTATTTTATATTTCTAAGAGTTTTGGCAATTTATTATCAGAAAATAGAAAACTGAAACTAGAGGAAAAAGATTATTCAAATGATATCAAGAAAAATTGTGTATCAATGTAAAAAATTCTAAAAATTCTACTTTATATAGAAATATTTTAAAAGAGTTTTATTCTCACAAATTTGTCAAGCTAAAATTAATTTTGTGTGCAAAAATGTTAAAATGCCTGTATGATCAATAAAATATTAAAAAATTTTCAAGATTTCAATTTCTAGAAAATATTGTAGAAGAAATTGATATTTGATTCCTGTCAGATTAGGGATTAAAAATATATTTAATCCCTAATTTCATGTTCCTTTGTTGATAGGAACATGAAATCACAATTACTCAAGAGCTTTTATTGAATTTATGAATTGGCACAACCACCTTGGAAACATATTGCCCTCATGTAGCAGTTTTAAAAATGAAAATTATTCCCAAAATGATATGATAAATATATCCAAAGATCCATATGCTTAACCTTATATAAACAGTACTTAACATACACATGCATTGAAATACCACATGTTATCCCATCAAGAAGTTCCATTTTTATGGTTTTTGGTATTGGACAAAAAAATTTTTTTTTTAATTTACAAAATAAAAATATGGCTCTTAAAAATACAACTGATTAAATCTTCTATAAATCCTTCACATCAGTTAAAAAAAGAGAGAGGGATATCTACAATAATGCTTACTTTTGTCCTTATGAAACTACAGATTCTGATTTTTGGCTCTTCTAGTCAGATGCTTTTCCATTGAGCCAGCAACAGATGAAGGAAAAGAAGGAGAATCTCTGCAAGGGCCTTGGTCTGCTCACACTGCATCAGACAGAATTCAAACCGATGACTGTACCTGGTCTCAAGGATGCAGAAAACAGCCTCACTACATCCCTCCAACAAAGCAGTAGGAGCTGTTGTTAGTAAATAAGCATTCTGTGTTTATCATGAACACAAACAAGGAAGCTTTGAGAAAATTAATTACAAATGTTCAATAAACTTATGAAAAAGTACTGTTCCATAACCAGTAATACAACTTTAACTTGAAAGAAAGTTATATTTCCATTTTATGTTTTATAGAATGCTGTTTTATTGATGGCCATGTACTATTGAGATGGATTATATAGATAAATCTATATGGAGCTAATATCTGTAACCCCACTTATAAACTAATTAGAGGGCATGTTTATACTTACAAGGATAGTTTTAACATAATTAACATTTAAAATTATACAATTATAACAACTTTTCAGTATCCTGAATAAAGTTCATTGATAATTGTCAACAATCCTTAGGCTATCAATGATTTTTACTACGTATTTCGAGGTCCTATACTATCTGCCTTCTGCCTACCTCCCATATACTTCCTTTAATACCTTTTCCTTCTTCATTCTTCTGACTCCATCATTCTCAGTGACTTTTGATTTTTTTTTTTTTTTTTTTTTTTTTAGGGCTGAGGACAAAACTCGGGGCCTTGGGTATGCTAGGCAAGCGCTCTGCCACTGAGCTAAATCCCCAACCCCTACTTTTGATTTTTTTAAAGTAGCAGAAATTTTCCACTCTAGGGTGCATAAAACGTCAATTCTTTCTACTTGGAATAGTCTTCCCTTCACAGTCACGCTAATTAACATTTGATGAATCTTTATGCCTAAAATGCTTCATTTTAGCATTACTGGATACTTTCTTTCTTCATACAAATGTGTTAATTAAATATCAACTATTATGGTAATATTCTAATTTGATGACTCAACAATGCTTTATCAGTGCTTTTATATAATTTCAATAAGGCTCAGATATCATATTTCTGTTTATTTGCAATTGGATTACAAGATCTTCCTAATGCCTAATATATGGTAAAATTTCAAGATACACGCATTGAGTAACTATATAGAAATTGTTTCTGTATACAATTACATAAAGGAAAAGTAGTTTTACTTATACTTTTTTCTCATGGGGAAAATTATCCTTTGAAATTAGACTCAGTTGGGCTTGTTTTTCAATTCTTGTTTTGTGATATTGGTTAAATCACTCGTGTTTACTGTCCCTGTCTTTCCACTTACATAAAATAGGTATAGCTACGCATACATATAAAATGAAATCCATGATATCTTTGAGCTTTATCACATGATTAACCATAAATAAAATAATATATTTTATCATTCACACATAATATGTGCTTCAAACTATTAGTTCTTATTCTAAATATTTTATTGTATTATGTAATGATTTTTCTGATACTTCTTCACTATACCTAATTTGTTTGTTCTACTTATAAAAATTGAATATGGAAGGTTGATCATAGGTCCTGGTCACCATTAGGTAGAATCAAGAAACTCTTGAGTACTATTGCATAGTAGGGTGACTAAATAACAATTTGAATTGTATATTTCCCAAAGTTGGAAGAATTTTGAAAGATTTTTAAAGAGAAATAGTGATCAAGGATATAAATATGGTTAACCTGATTTATACATTATTCAATGTGTACATGTATCAAGCTTACATGGTACCCAATTACTATTCACAATCTTATGTTTTTCAGTCAAAAAGTTTTAAAAATAATAGAGACAGTAAAATGCTATACAGGGGCATTAGCTTATATTGCTGAATATGAAACAACTTTGGAATTTAGTGGCTGAAAATCCTAATTCTACTACTTGCTGAGGAGGTTCAGCAATTTGATTGGACTCAGTTGACCACTTCTTGTGTCTGTCTCCCCCAGGGTAGCTCATGTGGGTACATGCACTCATAAAGGAATATAGGAATTATAGTAGTCTTCTTGGCAAGCATTCTACCATATAAAGTAACCATTATTTAAAAATATTTATTAATTATTGATATACTCTGTGCATTATTTATAAATCATGAGTACTTTAAAAATAATTGGTTTGATAATTTATTTGATTTTTATTAAATGGTAATCACAATCATTTAAGATGGCATTTCTGTGGAAATTTTTATAACCAAAATTATATTTGAACATAATACATTAATTATTAATGTACATCATTAAACATTATGTGATAAAATTAAACTCATTCCCAGAACTCTGTATTTATGCCCCTCCATTACAGTATCAATACAGTATATCATTTTGATGACTACACAGTATAGTGTATAACTCTTACGTGTTTGATTGCAGTGGTGTTACTAATGGTCTTGGCACTCTTCCATCATTCATTAAGGGGTAACTGAAGATGATCTAAAGCAAAAGCTTGATTCTTACCTTCTCCTCAAAAGCCATTATACAGATTGATGTTGGGAAAATTATATTATTATATTGTATACCCATACAGCATGTAACAACAAATCCTATCAATATGTACAACTATAATGCATCAATGAAAATTGTGAAAAAGTAATAGCACGACCAAAGTAAAGCAAGAATGAGAGAAAAGAGAAATGTTTATCACAGGAAGAGGGCATTATCCAACATTCACTTAGACAAATCACTGAAAACAAATCAATGGAAAAAAATCAGAGAAAAGGGTCTCTCCCTCCACTGGTGTATTTGCAATTAGCTAATAACATCTTGTGTTTCTATTTTTAATTTTCATTTTTTAAGATTAACAACAGAATTTTTTCTGGATAAAATATAAATATTTTTTATGTTTAATTGGTCATAGTAATAGCACAGGTTTATGAGTACATGAATTTGACATTTTAAAAAAACTTTTTTTAGTGGTACTGAGGATTGTAACTGGAGTGCCTACCAATAAGATCCATACCCAGCCTCATTTTTTGTAAAATTTGCCTTTCTTTTTAGTAATGGATGATACTTTCAGTAGGTTTTCTGGCATTAGGGGGACACTGAAAAGGGCTACAAATATTAGAGACCAAGTTTGCCTCATTACATATTATACTAATGGTGTTTTTTACTTTCCTCAAGCAATTTGAACACACATGGAAGCAAGTTCATTTAAGATAAAATAATAGCTTTATGGTTCATCCTCAAAACTTGTTTTTGCTTTACTCATTTGCAAATTTGTCACATAATTCTTCCACATTATGATGGTGAAGGAGGTTGTTTATAGTTACACCGGTAGGTGGGTAAATGGATGGGTGGATGAATAAATAACAAATATACTACTAAAATATTGCCTGTTGCACTAGGACTCTGCCCATTTTAAAATCACTCAGGGACTCCCACTTAGGATTGTTTTCTTACTCTAACCTGAATTCTGCATAACGCTTCTCTTTGCTTCTTTCACCATTTCCCAACATGCTTTACCTCTAGCTGCAACAAGGTAACTGCCAAGTGTTTTCTGCATTTCCAGACTGTTTCTATTCCCTTGCATACCTAAACTTCCTTCTCTTGTGCCTACTTCAGTCTCATTATTAAATTTCCTCTCAAGCATGACTCCCTTTTCCTGGCATTCCCTAGAATCCCTCAGTGACATGTTTCCTCCTAGGTAGCATCCTTTTATGTACTCTGTGTATAACTTGTCTAGTCAGTGTGCTCTCCACCTAAAACTTTGTCAAGGTATTTAGACCCCAAAACTTAGGCTTAAAAACGCAAACAAACTATCCAGGAAGTTCTTAAAATATACATTGTTTGGCCCTATCCTGGATATTCTGATTCTTTATGTATAGCAAAAAGCCTGTATTCTTGAAATTTTACTCTTTAAGGAAGATTTAGATGATGGACAAAGATAGTATAAAATAAGCAATAAACCATTGCCAATGATGTCAATACTCTAATCATTGCTTTCTTGTATTCTCCAACTCCAAAGGCTCATTCTCAGAGCCAAAATTCTGTTAATTTCAAATGACTTTACATACATCTAAGTTTTTTTTTGTTTTGACTCATGTTCATTTATAAATTGAAGAATACAGAAATAAAATAGCAGATACCTATTTAATTCCATTATATCAAAATCCAGAGGCAGAAGAAAGGAGAAACAGTTGAATCACTATAGGATACTTCTTCTCCACCCCATTCTACCTTTTTTTCCTTACCTCTACTCTCCTCTCTTCTCTGCTCTTCTTTATTTTCCTGATTTTTCTTTCTCTCTCTCTCTTTTAAAATGACTAATAAGAATATATACTATATATATGACTAATAAGATTATATATATATTTTTAATTATTATATATTATATTATATACGATATAATATATATTATTATATATTATTATTATTATTTATATATGTATTATTTTCTTTCCAATTATGAATGTAAGGTACAGACACTACTATATCATACATTGCAGAAAAAAATCAATGATACCACTGAAAAAATTAAGTACTACTAGCAAGTACAGGTAATATTGCTGACCTGGTTATGTATTCATCTATAATTCCGAGTATATTAATAAGCATGCAATTTTGTTTCATTGTATTCTTTTACAACTTGGTCAATAAACTTTTCAAAAACAGGGTTGGAGCCATGGCTCAGCAGCTACAGTGCTTGCCTTGCATGCATAAGGACCCACATTCAAACTCCAGAACCACATACACAGGAAAGTGTCAGAGCAATGAAAACCATATGAAAAACTAAATTGATTCTTTCATTCTCTCTCCCTCTCCTTCTCTCTCTAACTTAAAAAAAATATTAAAAACAAAAATCTTGAGGAGGAAGATGGTGAGCTGAAGGGAGGTGGCTTTTCCTGAGGCTCTGAGACTGATTGGGAAAATCCCAGCTCATCTTCACTTTTTCAAGGTGCGTTTTGGGGACTATATTTTTGAAATTCCAGTGCTAGTTTGCGTAGTATTTCAGAGGAGCACAGACCTGGGGGAAGCACTTGGAGAAAAAGAGGGATATTTTTGGTCCTGCATCAGCTTGGCTGCCCTTATTTACATTTTGCGGACAGCAGCAGCTGCAGGAAGGCAGTGACCCATGAGCAAGGGAGGAGTCAGCAACCAGATCGCTGCTGGGAACCCGTGCTTTATAAAATCAGAGCATCGTGCAAGTGAATTTCCAGACATCCACCCAGCTCATACACTGTGTCTGTCGAGAACTGTCTTTGGAAGCTATCCACAGAGGTAGCTAACTGGGCAGGCTGCCCAGCAGGATAGCTGAGCCTCTCCCACTGGAGCCACCATTTAAAGATCCACAAGACAGGCAGTCTCTGGTCCTCAGAGTAGGCTCTGAAAGTTGCATCAGGACATGGTCACTGATCACGGACTGAACCGGCTTTGGACAGACCCAATCTCCACCTTGCTTAGGGGGACTCAGGTTTGTGGAGTAATGGGGAACATTTCTCAGCCCTGGCAACCCCCACCCCAGCCAGAAGGATCACGTGACAAGTTAAAGGCTCTGAATCTTCTGCCACAAGAGACAGAGACTGCAACTTTCAACAGAGGGAGAATAGAAAACATCTCACACTCCCTGCTCATTAAGCTCATAAAGCCTTAAGACTTCTAAATATCAGATCAGCCCTGGCAACCCCCACCCCAGCCAGAAGGATCATGTGACAAGTTAAAGGCTCTGAATCTTCTGCCACAAGAGACAGAGACTGCAACTTTCAACAGAGGGAGAATAGAAAACATCTCACACTCCCTGCTCATTAAGCTCATAAAGCCTTAAGACTTCTAAATATCAGATCTCCTGGGAGGCTGGCAAAGTTCAGGGCATTCCAGAATCAGACCTCTTCACTTGAATCCCCTCCTGGAAATCCCAGAAGACTGAGGACTCCCAGTCCTCTTTGTGAGAGCACATAATTACAAACTGAGAGACCTTGATATCAAAACCCAATCAGACTGTGAACGTCACCTACCAAAGGGCTCATAGACGCTCTTATTGTCTATAGTGCCAAGTTTTCATTAAGAATTTTTTACTTTTTATCTGATTTTGTGTATATATATATATATATGTATTTTTTTATTTCCACTTTTTTTTCTTTCTCTTTCTTTCTTCTTTTTTCTCCTGTTCTCAATGTGTTTTGGCGCAATACCTGGAAATGTTGATTGGTTCGTTGACATATAAAAATACTAGCTATTTTGGTTTCCCTATTCTTTTGCTTTCTGGGTTTTTTCTTTCTCCTTTTTTATTCATTGTTATTTTCTTTTTGTTTCTGGTTTTGTCTTTTTTTGTTTGTTTATTTCATGTTTTCTTCTTTTCTCTACACTTTCTCTCTTCTTCCTCCCTGTATATCCTATCTATCCTTGCCCTGCTTCCTGGGAAGAGGGATTCTGATCAGCGCATATATTATCTGAAATATATTGTGCCTGACCTGCATAAATTACCTATGCGAACTTCTACCCTTATGTGATCACCCAAATCTTATTAATATCTCTTTTACACCTTCTATATTTTACCACAGTTATCTTTGCTTCCCCTAGGGTCTCTTTTTATTTTCATTTTTTATTTTATTCCTTTCTTTTCTTTTTTACTTTCTTTCTTTCTTGTTCTTTTTCTATCTCCAGCAGATCCTATACCTCCTTCACTTTCTCACTGTACACAATTGGTTAAAATAGCAAATTAGCTCTCAGTCTCTTTGGGTGGAGGATAACCACGCCTCACTTTAACCTCTTCTTCCCTGTACTCTATCAATTCCTAAACCATATGCTGTTCTCTCTCTTCCTCACTCAAAGCCTCTACCCTGCTCACACCCCATTTCTATCTTTTCCTTATTCCTAATAGAATAGCTGACTTCATGCTAACACCTTCCAGTTTGTATTCTAAGTCACATGTTCCACACTACCTCCCTACCCCACTTCCTTGGATTTCTAGATTGATTGTACTTCCCACATCTACAGAGGCCCTACTAACTGAAGTGAAGGTCTTCCTTCCAAATGGGTACATGCTGGGTATCTTAACGTATTGTCAGAGCTCTGATGGAAGAAAACCACTCCTATAGGTGCTAATCACCATTATAACTGTTTTAGTTGAAACTGTCTAGTATATGCACCTACATATATATAGGCTTATAATTCTTCATTGACTGGACTGGCAGCTGTTGATCTGTGCTTCCCAAATAGCACACTAGCTCAACGAAGCAAAGGCATAAGAAACTTCAATAACTCTTACAAGAGTAACACTCACCATCAGTCTTCAAGCCACAACTCATGTATCTGAAAATGAGGAAAAGAGGAAATAACTCTCATCCTAAACCTCACAGCTCTCCAGCCAAGGACTCCATGGTTGGGGTCCTAGATGAAAACGAAGAAAAATATATCAACACTATGATTAGTAACTCAATTGGGGAGTTGAAAGAATTAAGAAAAGAGATCAGAGATCAGTTTCAAGTGATGAGAGACAACTTTTATAATAATGGAACAATTCCATTAAATGAAAGACCATATGTATAAAGAGTTAGACATTCTGAAGAGAGATATAGCAGAGTTATCAGAATTGAAAAAATGCTGTCACTAGAAAATACTAACACCACAGTAAACTCAACAGAAAATAGAACCTCAGCTTTTGAAGAACATACATCAGATAATGAAGACAGGTTGAGCAATGTTGAGATCAAAGAGGACAGACAATGTTGAGATCAAAGAGGACAGACAAGAAAAGAAACTTATCGTGCATGACCAGAACTTCTAAGGAATATTTGATGAGATGAGAAGAAACAATCTGAGAGTATTTGAGCTGGAGGAAAACATTGAACAACCAACAGGGGGCATTAAGAATATAATAAGTGAAATTATCAAGGAGAACTTCCCTCATATCAGGATTAACCCAGAATATCAAATGCAAGATGCCTATAGGACACCAAACAGACCTAACCAAATAAGAAATTCACCAAGACATATCATATATAAAACGGTTAACAGAGAAACTAAAGAGAGAATTCTAAAAGCAGCTAGGGAGAAGCCCCAAATCACATTCACAGGCAGACCAATCAGAATCACTGGATTTTACAGATCAGACAATGAAGGCCAGAAGAGTTTGGAATAATATTTTTCAAACCTTGAAAGAAAACAATTTTGAACCGAAAATAATATACCTTGAAAGAGAAATTAAATACTTCAATGATAAATTCAAGCTAGCAAGATACATGAACACAAACCCTGCACTGCAGAATTTTCTTAAGGATATTCTCCACTCAGAAGAACATGCTAATACTTCTCTAAACCCTTAAACAAGAGAGTGTCTATAATTACAATACACACTCAAGATGGTGCAAAACACGGCAACAATCACAAAATTTGGGACTCAAATTCCCATATCTATTCTAACTCTGAATGTGAATGGTCTCAGTGCCCCAATTAAAAGACACAATTTGGCTTACTGGATCAAAAAACAAAATTCAACAATATGATGTCTACAAGTGATACACCTCACACTCAAAAATAGACATAGACTGAAGGTGAAAGGTTGGCAAAATGCCTATTAGGCCTGTGGTCCAAAAGAGCAAGCTGGTGTGGCAATCCTAATATCTGTTAAAGTTAATTTTGATCCAAAACTACTCAGAAAAGACGAAGATGGACACTATATCATACTAAAAGGGACAATTCACCAAAAGACATAACAATAATTAACATTTATGCCCCAATCCCAACTCCCCCAAATATATGGAAAAAATACTCAAGGACATTAAACCCCTCATTAATCTCAATACAATAATACTGGGAGATGTCAATACACCATTATCAACATAGGACAGATCAATTGAAACAAAAAATCAACAAAGATATCTCCAATCTGAACAACTCTGTTAACCAATTGGGCTTAACAGACATCTACAGAATATTGCGTCCTAAGTCGGCTTAATTTACCTTCTCAGCAGCTCTCAGATCCTTCTCAAAAATAGGCCACATCCTAGTCCACAGAGCTAACATTAATAAATATAAAAAAGTAAATATAGTCCCATGTATCCTGTCAGGCCACAATGCCATGATCTTAGCAATCAACATAAGAAAAACCACAGAAGCTACTTTAATACTTGGAAATTGAAATTCCCTCTTAAATGAAGAATGGATAAAAGACCAAATGAAATCAGAAATCAAGAAGTTCTTGGAAATTAATGAGAATGATGAAACAACATATTGAAATCTCTGGAATAGTATAAAAGCATTCTTAAAGGTAAATTTATAGCACTGAGCACACACAATGAAAATCAGGAAAGAGTCCAAATAAATAGTCTTATGCTCCAACTCAAACTCCTACAAAAAGAGGAACAATCAAATCCCAAAGCTAATAGAAGACAGGAAATAAATAAAATCAGAGCTGAAATCAATGAAATTGAGAACAGAAAAACAATACAAATTATCAACAAAACAAAGAGTTGGTTCTTTGAAAAAATAAGTAAGATCGACAGACCCCTTGCCAACCTCACCAAAAAGAAGAATGTAATGAGGCAAATCAACAAAATCCATGATGAAAATGGAGATGTCACCACAGACTCAACCAAAATCCAGAAGAATATCAGAATTTATTTTGAAAATTTATATTCTGCCAAGTTTGATAATCTGGAGGATATGGACAGATACTTGGCCACATACAACATCCCCACATTAACACTGGAGGACATTGAAAATCTAAATCAACCTATCTCAGGTAGCAAAATCAAAGCAGCAATCAAATGCCTTCCAAAGACGAAAAGCCCTGGACCTGATGGATTCACAACAGAATTCTACCAAATTTTTACAGAAGAATTAACATGGATCCTCTATAAGCTTTTTGATAAAATTGAAAGGGTCAGAGCACTACCAAACACTTTTTATGAAGCAAAATAATACTGATACCAAAATTTAAAAAAGACATATCATGTAAAGAAAACTATAGACCACTTTCCCTGATCAACATAGATGCAAAAATCCTCAACAAAATTCTAGCTAATGAGATCCAAAAGTGCATTAAAAAGATAATATATCATGAGCAAGTGAGCTTCATCCGAGGAAAACAGGGCTGGTTCAACATTCACAAATCAATAAATTATTCACCACTTGCACAGAATCAAAAATAAAAATCATATAATCATCACAATCTATGCAGAAAAGGCCTCTGACAAAATTCAACACCCTTTTATGCTCAAAACTCTGGAGAAGATAGGGATCAAGGGAAGATATTTTAACTTTGTAAGATCCATTTATGACAGACCCATAACCAATATTATGCTCAATGGAGAATGATTGAAAGTATTTCATCGAATTCAGGAACAAGACAAGGATGTCAGAGAAAACAATATTATGACATTTTCAGCCAAATGAAGGGAAATGGAAAAAATTATGCTAAGTGAAGTATCCCAATCTCAGAGACTCAAGGGCCGAAAGTTTTCTCTCATTTGTGGAACCTAGAATACAAGCGGAAACAGTATGAGAGACAGCTAACTTAACAGTTACTTTAACATGTTCGAATTTTTACACAATCATGGGGTTCCCTGCCTAAGTTGCTGGTGGAGGCAGGGAGGGGGGCAGGAAGAGGGTAAGGGAAAAGGAAGGATATCATGGAGACAGGAAGGAGATAGTATGGGAGAATCTAATCTGAGGGGAACCTCCAATTTCCATTAGAAGTCCAATTAACTTGGGGTTTAAGTAGAGGAAACATGGAAACTTGGGGAACCCAAGGTGGGAAACCATGGAATGGCACCAGCCTTGGCTTGTTCTGTCATTATACTTGATTGTCTGATGATGAGTCCCTCCTAACTGTAAGACCATGTTTAACAAAATAAATAAATAAATAAATAAATAAATAAATAACAAAAATATTTGAGAGAACAAAAATCTGTCAATACCCTGAATTAATAATAACAAAATACCTTTTCTGCTCATATTAAGTTAGAAATGTTGGAAATTTAAAATCAAATATATTTTCATTTAAAAATAATTTCTATACTGTATATTGGTTGTAGCATAATTGTAGTCACAAACATTAATGTTTATCATATATGTTCAAATTCATGAGTTTATTTTTATGTTTGAGAAAATTCTTATGAAATTTCATTAAAGAACAACCCTAGATATATTTTCAATTGTGTACACACATTACATATTGACACACATTAGTAAAATGCATTTGCTACTAATGTAATTATTTTATTTTGAGACTTTATTACAAGTAAATGTTACATTTTTAAAAAATTTTATGATTACTCAGGATAAAAACATATTTTCACATATATATTTGGTATTTTTTTCATGAATGAAATATTCTTGAAATTAATGATGAAAGAGTTTCTACAATGTATAGTCATTCTTACTTCTCTAAATAGAACAATGAATGAATATCTCAAAACCTGATTGGAATCTTGGTGGAAGCAGTAATGAATATAGAGGACTTTCCTACAGAGGGATCAGGGATTAGACTGGTCCTTTGACCTAATACAGCAAATGCCAGCATCTAGATATAGCCCTCTGCTCCTCCAGAAGGCTTTGTTCAGTCAAGCATAGGAAAGCTGAGGATGTGAAAGAGCATAGCTGGTGGTCATGGAGGTGTGCAACAAGCTGCTGGAGACATATGGGAGCTTACAGAGGCTAGCTTTAGATTTTGGAGAAGCCTCACCATAGTTTCCAAGTAACTCATCACATCCCCAGAAGTGTTATGGCCCAGAGATTATAAATTTCAATATCTTCAATCTCTATATCCTACTTAGGAGTGGGAGGAGAATTTGGGATTTTAAACACTTATACAAATTTTGGACAAATTTCTTTGGATAAATTTCTTTGCTTTTTTTCTGAGTGTTTGGGTTCAACAGAAACAAACACAGCAAATGTTTAACTTTTCCTTCTGTGTGATACCTACCGAAGTATCTGTTGTGTTCCTCTCATGAACCCATCCCTTTTAAAGTTTCAAAACTTAGCAGACAATGTGTATTTACTTTTTTCTCCTTGCCCATTCCTTATATCATTGGGATTTTGGATGTCATTTTTTTTAATTATTGTTAAAATTCAGGCAGTGCATAAAAAAATGTGCCCAATTCATGGTACTTATCAAGGTTCTCATCCATCATCTAAGTAAGGGTCTTGGTTCCTTTTTATTTAAATCTTTCTCTACTTTTTCTTTTTGTACTGTTCTAAATGGATAGGCTTGTGAACATAGTTCCAAGTTTTAAATATTCCTACTTCAGATTCCCATGGCTTATGGGTGTGTTTGTGGTTACCATGATTGACCTTTGTTTATGAAATTCAATTCTGCACTTTCAAAAGTTATATGGAATTTGAACTCTGTTAAAAATTTAAGTATAATTTAAGCATAACTGCATATGCATCAACAACTTTAAAATCTAATAAAAGTTCAAATTAATTTATTCAGAGTATAAATATTCATGAAATATAATTTATTCATTATACATAAACATATTTACATATAAAACAGTAAAAAGTTAAGAAGTGTGGTTCAAAATTTTTCAGAAGTTCTACTTAACATTAAGACTGGCCTTTTCCCTCTATTGCCAAAATTAAGATCTGCCTTTTACCTCTATCAACTCACCTTCATGTAGTTATCAATTTCTGAATAACATTTCCATCACTCTTTTTTGGTAGGCATTTCTTTGAATTAAATATAATAATTTGAGGACAAATAATCTTTGTTTAATATAAGTAAATGCGACAGAAATAAAATTTTCTTGAATAAGTGGGCCAAATAATTTAATTTACTATTTTTTCATAGTAATATCTATAATTTTTAAAATGCATACAAATTTAAAAATATTAATTTAAATGCATACTTAAATAAGATCTCCTAATGCAATTTGCAGTCTAAGTTTCTGACAATTACCTGAGAAGAGATTTTAACACTCTTATAATTATGTATTTAGGGATTACCGTGAAATTTTCTCTTGGTTTTACAAATTCTATCTTCTTGCACTAACCTATTATAAATTAATGTATCCTGAAAATTCCAGGAAAATAGTTTATAAAAGCTAATGAAGTATTATAATTTTAAATTGAAACTAAACTCCCTATTTAAACTATATGTGAAAATATTTCCATTTTGACATTAACTGATAATTTAATTTTAAGAAAATATAGGTATAAAATTAAAGCAGCCAAAAGCTGATAACAGCACTTAGCATCAGGGTAAGTCATCATAAATAACATTTAAAGTCACTTAAATATATCATATAAAATTAAATTAAATATAATCACATAAAATACAATAAAAATGATAATAATTAAGATTTTACATTTGGACAGTATTAACAAAGCTGACAATTGGTTTATGACCTCAGGATGCATGAATCCAAACTCTATGTGGTTGATCAGAATTCTTTTATCAATTTTGGTTTGCCCTTTATTATCTCTAAAATGTGATTTACATATGTTTAAGTTGTGATTTTATTAAATGAAATTAAACTCCAAAATTCAAAATATACTTAATGGTAGTTACAAGCAAAATACAAGAATAGATGTTCAGGCATCTATTAAGGAATAGGAGAGCAGGAAATTATTTCTACCTTGTAAAGAATCCGAAGAAAGTATAATATTGAAAATTAATTTCTTTTGAACTTGGTAGGGCTCTAGTATGCATTAAAACAAGTTAACCTGCTGTCTTCTCAGTTCGCATAAAATCTATTTGCCTATAAAATTATCCTAAAGCAAAGCTTATTTAGTATGAGTTGTCTACAGTGTCAATGACCATATTACATCAATTGTACTAAAATGACCTTCTGGAAGTTGCAAAAAATAAAATCCACATTTGAATTCACAGTTCAACTCTTCATAAGTGCTCAAGATTCTTGAGACTCATTGAATAAACATGATAAAATAGATTTTTCCTGCTTTGTATCTAATTTATCAAAATATAGGATAAATTATAGTAGCTCCTATAATCTAATTTATTATTTTTTCCATAAATAGAAAATTAGTTTGGAAATTGGTCTTGAAAGATTAATGAATACTAACATCTAATTCCATTTCAGAAGGTTGTAAGTCCTTAATAAATGTTTATAAATGAATAAATTCATACATGTAATAATGCATTCCACTATTATGTAACATTGGATAGATTAAAATGAGAAAATTCAAGATCAGTTTATAAATCCTCTAATATATAAACTTAAAAATAAGGCATATCTGGGGCTGGAGCTATAGGTTGGCAGACATGGCATGAGGGCACAGGTTCGAATTCCAGCACCACATACACAAGAAGGTGTCAGAGCAATGAAAGCCCCATGAAAAAATAAATAAAATTGATTTTCTCTTTTTCTCTCTCACTGTCCCTCTCTGTCTCTTAAAATAATAATAAAAATAATCCATACTAAACTTAGCTTTATAAGTGGGAAATATAATAAATCCCAAAGAAATGGTATGAAAAAAGTTACATGGTTTCCAGAAGAAAAAAAAAAAAAGTGGTGTCTATTTTGAGCAGAATGCAATTTAGGAAATCTTACAGAGGTTAATCTAATGGGCTTTTAACTTAGAACAATTCACCTAGATTCTAATTGTGATTCTTACAATTAGGCAAAATATGGTCAACACTCTTAATTTACCTAAAATTTATTTCTTTATTTACAAAACTCAGAAAATAAGTTTGATATGAAAGTAAATGAATGAATTAGGGGTGGTGCAGTGGCTCAGTATTTATGGCTCTTTTCTAGCATGCATGAGGACACAGGTTTAAACCCCAGCACTATGTACAGAATGAAGTGTTGGAGCAACAAAGGCCACGTGAAAAACTAAAAATAAAATTGATTCTATCTTTCTCTCTCTCTCTCTCTCATTGTCCCTTTCTCTTTATAAAAAAATATATAAAAAGGGAAATGGATGAGTTATTTAGAAAACCATAAGTATAGAAAAATTGCTCTTATTGTATTTATAGTCCTTGGCATTAACAGAAATGAAAGAAAGAAAGAAACTGATATTATCCTTCATGAAAAATGCATATTTTGGATATTATGTAAGGTGTAAAACAGGTATCAATTATTTAAATTATTTAATCATTCAAACATTTTAGCACTTACATCTATTATTTGCCACAAAAATGTAGGCTCTGATATCATAGTATTATCTAAGAAAATGTGCAGATATAATGTATATCTCTTATGTGGAAAAATTACAATTATCCCTTGAATGACTCATTTTCTCTAGAAGTTCCTTGTGTAAAATTTAAAGCCAAATTTAAAACATTATATGGTGGCAGAAAATTCATTATCTTGTTATAAATAAAGTATAACATAATCTAATTTTAAGTAAAGAGTAATATTATATAATATAGATAGGTATAACTTTTCAACTTTACAGAATTAGGCATTCTTAAACTTATTTCCAATTTTATTGAAGCCTATCTCCTTTAAGCCTAAATCACCTCCTGATTTAATCATTCCTAGCCATTGCAAGATAAAATACATTGTTCAATGGAAATCAAATTTAACTTTCATTTTATTTGGGGGCATCAGCATTTATTGTGTGCTTTGTGTAATTACCATAAGAGTTAATAGGTTTAGTTTGAATTCGCAACATAAAATGACAACAATTTTCAAGTTTGTGCTCTCTGTTCTTTTTTTATTTTTTAAATAAATATTTCCCTGTTTTTTTAATTGTAGTAATTTATCTGACCCAACATAATGGAAACATTTACGTGTTAATGTGACCAATGTAAATTTTTTTTAAAAAGTTTCTAGCTTTAAATGCCAATATCAGTATTATTTAGCTACTCAGGGCAGTAAAATATACCATACAGTATTTATAGCCCTTCTTTTTCCTTCTTGTCTCTCACCCACTTTCTTCCTGTGCAACACTCCTCTCCGCGCCGCATTCATAACTAGACTTCCTCAGATTATGTGTTGTTCTGACTTTGTTGAGTCCATTATATAAACTTGAATGTCGTTCATCCTATCCTTAGTTTTACTCTAGGCTCCTCATGTGAGAGAAAACATTTGACCTTTGAGTCTCTGAGTTCAGCTTATTTCACTCAGCCAGATTTTTTCCATTTCAATTTACTTGCAAAAGCCATGCTTTAATATTGTTTCATAGCTCAGTATAACTCCATTGTGTGTATAATGGAGTTATACACAATTTTTGCATCCTTTCATCCAGTGAGAGGCATCTGGGTTGGTTTTGAGACAGGGGGATATTTAGGCAATCAGAGTAGTTAAAACGTTGCAGTCAATCAAGGGAAAACCAGTTCTTTTTCTTTTAAAATCAATTTGACATTCGCCCAAAGATAGTAAGAAGGGTCTGGCAAGGTGGGTCCAGATGCAGACACTCCCTTCTGTTAAGCAAGGTCTCACATTTGTTCTATTGATGCCTGAGGCGAAAATCCAAGGCTGGACCCAACCAGAATTTCCCTCAACCATATTCTAGGTTTGGGGAAAGAGAGATAATGACCAATAGAAGAGAGAACATCCTATAAAAAGGGCAAACCTAACTGCTTCTTTAGCTCTGTTCTGTTCTGCCACTGTTGGGGAAGTCTGCTCTTTTCTCTATGCTTTGATTTCTATTTTTTTCTTAAAATAAAGTCTCTACTATTCTTGCCTCAGTGTCCCTCAGTTTTCATTCTTTGTCTCCAGGGGACACCAACCCAACTTCCACCAACCTGGCATAAGTTCTGTAATTTAGCTATTGTAAATTGCTGCTATCAACATTGATGTGGCTGTATTATTGTAATATGCTGATTTTATTTCTTCTCAAAAAAATACTCAGACTTGGAATAGCTGGGTCATACTGTGGTTCCATCCTTAGTTTTTTAAAGGAGTCTCCATATTGCTTTTCAGAATGACGGTGGTAGTGGGCAGTTCCATCAACAGTGTACAAGTGTTCCTATCTCATCACAACCTCACCAACATCTGTTGTTGTTTATATTCTTTCTTTGCAATTCTGACTGAAGTGAGGTGGAATCTTAGTGTAGTTTTGATTTGCATTTCTCTGATCGCTAGAGATGATAATTTTTTCATATATTTATTGGCCTTCTGTATTTATACTACAAAGAAAAAATCAGGAAATTCATCTAATTCAAAATAACCTCAAAATAAAATAAAATAAAATACTTGGGAAATACTCTAACAAAGGAAGAAAAAGACCTCTACAACAAAGATTATAGAACGTTGAAGAAAGAAATTGAAGAAGACACGAGAAGATGGAAAGACATTCCATGTTCTTGGATAGGCAGAATCAACATAATTAAAATGGCAGTTTTGCCAAAAGTGCTGCACATATTGAACACAATTCCCATCAAGATACTAATGACATTTTTCATGAATGTAAAAAAATTGATTTTCAAGTACATTTGGAACAATAAGAAAGTCAGAATTCCTAAGACAATACTAATTGAAGAGAAAAAAGCAGGAGGTAATACAATCAATACCTGATCTGAAATTATACTAATAATATAATAACAAAAAATGCATGATGTTTGTATCAAAACAGACATAAAGTCCAATGGAATAGAATAGGAGACATAAGCAAATTCACAAATCTTTAACCATCTGATATGCAATAAAGGGGGCAAAAATATTCTTGGAGGATAGAGCCTGTTCAACAAATGATGCTGGATCATCATCATCAACAAATGATGGACAGCCATATGCAGAAAAATGAGATTAGATCCTTATCTCTTACCCTGCACATAAATTAAGTCAAAATACATCATAGACCTAGGAATTAAACCAGCTATCATACAACTATTAGAAGAAAAATTAAGATCAACACTCCATCATATAGGAGCTGGCATCAACTTCCCTAATAAGTCTCCCGTAGTGCAAGAATTGAAACCAAGAATCTGTTAGTGGGATGCGATTACACTAAAAATAGTTTCTGTGCAGCTAAGGAATTAGTCTAGAAAGGGAAGAGAGAGTCTAAAAAACGGGAGAAACTTATGGTCATCTACTCCTACAGCAGGGGGCTAATATCCAGAATATACAAAGAACTCAAAAACCTAATACCAAAAACACATTCAATCCAAAAAATAAAGAGCTAAAGATTTATAGTGTCTGTCTCTTTAGGAATATTTTTCACCACTTGTTTTTCATTGGTTATTAAAATGATTTATCCATACACATACAAAAAATATCTGTCCTTATTACAAAGAGTATTTCTGTTTTCATCTTTGGTTGCTCATAAGATAATTTTCATTTTTTATCATACTATATATATTTAGAACATGAAAAATAGTGTAATTATTCTTTAACTATAAACTTTTGTTTAAACTGCTCTGATAAATTTTGTTTCATTAATCACCTTAATTCATATGCTGAGAGATAGGTAGATAAAATATCTTAAAATGCAAACAGAAAAATACGTAGTCAAACACACACACAATACATAAAAAATTTTAGTTTTGGTTTACATTCAGTTATATCATGAATAGCCTCATTTGGAATTGATACTGTGAATGCTTTTTAATGGTTTAGAACATAACACTAAGATTTTCCTGTGGTTGTATAGTTATTCCAACTGATGGATATGAATATATCTGTAGCCAGTACAGTGGTGTGGGAGGATCACAAGTGAATGAAGCAGGAGGGTCAAAAGTTCAAAGCCAGCCTGTGAAACTTAGTGAGACCAAGTCTCCAAAAAAAAAAAAAAAATATATATATATATATATATAAATTTAATCTTAATGACTAATGCTCAAAGTAAATAGATAATTCATTAAAAAGTAAAAGAAAAATAATTTGTCATATATGGATTTCTCAATAAGATTAACAGTTTCTTTCTCAACAGAAACCATCTGAACAGAGACAATATGATGATGTATCTAATATGAAAAAATAAAGATTTGACAGAATATTGCATATCCAGCACAAATATTTTTCAAAATTTATGTTTAAATTAAAATCATTCCAGATCAGCAAAGCTGGCAGAACTGGTATCTAGCCAATTTTCTCTACCAGGAATCTTCATAAAGAAAAGACAAGACATTAAACAGTAAATTGGGACCAAAGGGTTAGAGAGGGATATTAGAGACAGTAAGTATTGAATTAAAATAAAAGATGTTTAAAATGCATTTGTAATACTTTTTTCCTGTTATGTAATCCAAAAAACAAATGCATAAAGCAAAATTATAACACTGTTGATAGATTTAAAATACATGAAAAATGCAGTCTTTTAATAGTTAAAAAGATCTTTAGCAGAGAGATATAGTAAAGCAAAGTTTTGTATAATTTAAAGTCAATTTGGATGCATTCAAGCTAGTTTATATTCATGGTAATTTCCAAAAAACAACTATGTAAATAAATTTTGAAAAATTAAAATAAAGAGTAAGTGTTTAATATGGCATTCTAGAAAATATTCATTTAACAAAATGCAGTGCAGCAATGGAGGAACATAGGAAACAAAAAGACGTTGGATATATAGAAAGTAGCAGCAATATGGTAGCTGAAAAATCCTGTGTTATCAGTAAGTGCAACAGTGTTAATGGAGTAAACACTCCAGTTAAAAGAAATAGAATAGCAGAGTGATGGCAAATATGATGGGAAATACATTCTTTGGTATATGAGAAAATATGTGATTTGGAGTTGAGGTGTATCTGAAAAGTTCATGTCTAAGACAATGCAGGAATGTTAACAGGTGAAATGCTTAGACTGTGAGAGCTGGAACCTAATCAGTGGATTAATCCATTTGATGGATTACCAATCTTAATGTATTACTGGTATTAATTTAGACAGCTAGGCATGGAAGGAGGAAGAAAGTGACTAGGAGTGTGCTTGAGAGATTATGTTTTTCACTGGCTCCTGTGTACCTTTCTCTCTACTTCCTTCCTGCCATGAGCTGAGCAGCTTTCCTCTGCCATGCCCTTCTGCCATGACGCTTTGTCTCACTTTGGCCCAGAGCAACTGAGTCTGCAGATTATGGACTGAGAATTCTAAAACCATGAGTCAAAAATAAAATTTTCCTCTTTCTGGTTGTTCTTGTCAGGTATTTTGGTCACATTGATGAAAAACTGTGTAACACACTTAACATAGAAACAGTCACCAGGGGCATCTTAGCAAAATCAAAGGAAGATCAGTAGAGCAGAGGAAAGGGACCAGGGAAGAGGAAAAGGGAAATACCAAGAAATGACATTGACCAAATTAGACTGTAATGTTGAGAGCATATATGAAATGTAATTATGAATCCCACATTTAGTGATAATTATAATGCACCAACCAAAATATGAGGAAAAATAGTCACTAAATTGGAGCTGGAATGAATTTACTAATCAAAATAGATATTTATGCAAAAATTGTTTCTTATACAAAGAATAAAATTGTAAAATTATGAAAAATTCAACCAATCTAGAAAATACACAAATAAAAAGAAAATGCACATCTATCAGAACTTAATAATTTGAAAAAATAGTTGACAGAATTCAAGGGAATGTTGTAAAATTCAACAGCAGTTAGAGACATCTTTATTCTACTTACTTTAAACAATGGGTAGAACAAGAAGACAAAATCTTTACTGAAATAAAACACTGATTAAACACTATACTATTATCAGCACTGCCCAACAATCTGTCCCCAAACTGAATAACAGGCAATTTTCTCAGGTGTACACAGAACATTCTTTAGGAAAGGTCTAATTTTAGATCGTAAAATAAATTGCAACAAATTTCAAGAATCGAGATTAGCCAAAATATGTTCCCAGAGGAAATGATAATATTTTAAGTCTAAAACAGAATAAAGCTTTGAATTTACTTTATAATGTAACTAATGAATGACAAGCTTCTAAATAAGTAATGGACCAAAGAAGATATTAAGAGAAACAGAACATAATTTCAGATGATGAAAAGAACAACACAATAAAACAAGGCTAATGAGATGGAACCTGAGTGGAGGTCAGTGGAAGAGCATTGCATGAGTTCCTGGGCTCAAATCCCAGCACTGAAAACAACAAAATAAAAAAACTTAATGGACTAATGAGAAGTTAGTAAAAATTTATTGTTATAACCACCTATTTTTAAAGATGTTAAATTGATTATCAAAGTTTTATTTAAAGAAAATAAAAATACCAATCCTCCTTCAGAAACTCTTCCAAATTATAAAAGGAAGGAAAGATTATAAATCCACTTCATAAGTCCAGTAAACTTTTAAAATCAAAATGAGACAAAGGCATCAGAAAAGGACAAAACTACAAGGGAACACAGTTTGTGTATATAAATGCAAAAATTCTCCACAAAATACTTGAAAGTTATATTGACAAACATGAAAGAATGATGCTGTTTAACAAAGTGGAATTTATCACCAAAATAAAAAGCAAAGTTAGTTAATCAGTAAAAATAAGGCAAATGTCATGTCAAAAAAGTTAAGGGGCAAATGGAACATGATGTTCTCACTAGGTGTGGTAAAAACATTTGGCAAAATTGAAATATTTTGTGATAAAAAAAATTTGGGGGGTCTGGAGCTGCAGCTGAGCGGTTATGGTGCTTGCCTAGCATGCACGAGGACCTGAGTTCGAAACTCAGCACCACGTACGCAACTGAGTGTTGTAGCAACAAAGGCCACATGAAAAACTAAATAAAGTTGTTTCTCTCTCTCCCTCTCTCTTTCTCACTGTCCCTCTTTCTTTAAAAAAAAATTGTTAAAAAAATTTTGAACTAGGATTAGGAGAGAATATTTTCCATGTTTAAAAGTAGTGAAAAAGTAAATGCTTCCGTGGTAAATTAAAAATGATACTCTTGTCCACTTCTACCCCTTCATCTCAGCAATATACTGAAAGTTTCAGGCATGTTATTTATGAAAGACAATAAATAAAATCATTCATGTTTTAATGACAGAAGTTAAATCCATTCTAACCATAGTTAGCAGGACCTTGTATATACAAAATTCTAGAATATCTACAAAAATGAATAAAATATATAACTTCAATATAATTTTGTGACACAATACAAATGTAAAATCAAGTGTATTTCAGTGAACTAGAAATAAGCAATCAAAAATGCAATTAAGGCAGCTATTTTGCCTGGAATCAAAGTTAAAAATAATACTAGAAATAAAATTAAGAAAATAAAACGAGCAAGATACCTATATAAGTTATTACCCATACTTGAGGCAATTGTACAGAAAAACATGGTTTTGATTCGTGATTTTAGGAATTCTAATCTTCTACTTGAGTTCCCTATTACCTTGATCCTCTAACAAGACAGCATATCATGTGGGGAGTATATGGTAAAGAAAATTCTCACCTTGTGTTCCAGGTAGAAAAAAGAAAAAGAAAAAGACTGGATTTAAACAATCCCCTTTGAGGGCATGCCTTCAATATGCTAGCATATGCTACTAGGCCCTAACTTCTTCAGATGAGATTCCAATCCTTCCTAAACAGCAACACCCTGGGCATCAATCCTTTAAAACAAGGTTCCTTTTGGGGACATTGAATATCCAAATCACATCAACTGCATAGTGCAGAGCACCACTGAAATAAATTAAAGAAAACCTGCATAAGTGGTGACATAGTTCATATTCATGAATTTAAGAAACAGCAAAAAGAAAGTGATAGTATATAAATTAACCTGCAGTTTCAATGCATCCTTTGAAAAATCCCAACTCTACTTCTGAAAGAAATTAACAATCTGATCCTAAAATTATGGGAACTCATGTGATTCAGTGTTATCCCTACCCTCCAAAAATAAGTCTTGGGAAAAAAAAGAAGATTCATGACTCACATTTTCCAATTAAAAAACTTTATAGAAAGTTACGATTATCAACTTAGCCTGAAATGGTATTTTAATAGAAATATTGATAAATGGACTAGAATAGAGCATACAGAAAGGGTATAAGTCTGTGGTCTAAAATATTGTAAACAATCTTACTATGATAATTCAATGGGAAATAATAATCTTATCAATGATTAATAGTGGTACAAGTATTAATTCCAATGGGAAATAATAAAGCTGGACACCATTTTTAAACCATATGCAAAACTTATCTCACTGAGTTAAATGTAAAAGATAAAAATTTGAATCTCTAAACAAAAAAGTAATACATTTTGTTATTTTTAGTAATGCAATGATTTCTAAGATACATAACTAAAAGCACAACTGACAAAACAGTAGATAAATTAAACTTTATGCAAATTAAAATCTTCAAGTGATACTTTCAAAAACTTGAAGATAAAATCACAGAATTGATAAAATATATTAAATCATGTTTTTCAAATCATGTTATAAGAATACTTCATGAAGTAAAATTACAATCCTACAATAAAAAGACAGAACATTATAAATTATATAAAAGATTTTGAGATACTTTTCCAGAGAATCTACAAAAATGATCAGTAATTACATGAAAGTTTGCTCATTATTATTAGACTTCAGTGAAAGACAAATCACAACCACAGTGATTTCACACCTGCAAAAATGGCTACATACAAAAAACAGGTAATAAGTTTGTGGGTGAACATGTGGAGCTTGGCGGTATATATGAAGGTTCTAATTTCTCCACCCAAGAATTAAATTTTTATATCTTCACAAAAAATGTCCTTAGATGTTCATAACAGCACTAATTAAAATATCTAAAGCATGGAAGAAGCTAATATTCTTAGAAATTTATAGATAGACAAATGTGGTATATCCATATCATGTTTTATTGATTGGTCATTTTATGGGATGAATTTTATTCCTACAAAATTTGCATGATGAAGTTCTAACCTGGTTATTTTAGAATGTGACTGTATTTAGAGGTAAGGACTTTACAGATATTCTTGCTAAAATGAGGACATTATTTGGGTCCTAATCCAGTAAAACTGGAATCCTTATGAGAATAGCAAATTTGGACACAAGCACATACAGAAGAAAAGCCACATGAAGACCCAGGAAGATGCCCATATAAAAGTGAGAGGCAGACATTTCAAGAGCACCATTTTGATACCTTGATCTGATTTCTTTGTCCACACTATGAGAAAGCATGTTTGTATTGTTGAAGCTCTCCAACTTGTGGCACTTTGTTATGTCCGAGTTAGCAAACCAATGTAGGTCACTCACAACACACACAAAAAAATAGTACTATACATGCCACAGTATGGATGGACCTTGCAACACTATACTAGGTGGAATAAAATCAGAAAGAGAAAGCGCTATTCATACAAAATGTCCAGAATCTGCAAATTTATAAAGACAATAAACATTAATATGGGCCATATGCTGGGAGAAGGGTAGGGAATAAAATGTAACCACTCTTGACTATAAAAGTTGCTTTTAGTGTGAATGAAACATTATGAAATAAGATAGAAGTGTGTATGAAAATATTTATCCATGCATGACAAAACCTTTGAAAGATATATTTTAAATGGTTGAATTTCATGGTATTATAATTAGGCCTTCATTAAAATAGCATAGAAACAATTTGATAAGCTGGTAGATAGATTTTAAATCAATTCTTTACTCATTTTTTTCACTGATATATAGAAACTAGGCTTTCATCTATGCAATCCTAAAAATCTTTCCCAAAGGATTCTATACATTATCAAGTTGCTATATTCAGATTCTTGCTTCTTTATGGGTCCTGCAAATTTATATTCATTTCCTGCTCAAACCTCATAGAAGAATATTCTGCAACTACAAATTGTCTCCAGGTGCAAAAGAATTTTTTTGTTATCTCCTTAACTGGCCAAATTTTGGGGGGTAAATATAAACCCACCTAATCATTCTTCACCTTTCCTCAATCTATGTTTATTTGATATTACTCTTCAAATTCACTTCACTGAAGTATCTATCTCCAAAACGAACAAATAAAATTTAAATATCATGGGACTCAATAGACAAATAAATGAAAAAAATGGGTAGGTATTTCTACTAGTCATAAAAAGGTAATATGTCACTTACGGGCAAATGGATAAAACTGGAGAGCATCACACTGAGTGAAAAAAAACCAGACTTTGAGTCAATGGTCAAATATTATATCTGCAGAAGCTAGAGAGAAATGAAGAATTATAAAACAGATGAATCTCATGAAAATAGAGTAAGAGGGGAGAACAAAGAGGAGGTAGGAGGGATGAGAAACCCAAGGAATAACAGCATGTAATTGAATAAACTATGTTGTGCGTGTGTATGAACATAACCACAATGAATCCCGATTTTATGTGTAACTCTAGGATGCACCAACTTTAAATTAAGGTGCAGGAGAGGTGGCTCAGCGAAAAAGAGCTTGCCTGGCATGTGCGAGGACCAGGATTTGATGGCCAGCACCGCAGATGCAACTAAGTGGAGGAAAAAAACTAAAGGACAAAAATAAAAGTAATTCTCTCTTTTTCTCTCAAAATAACAATAAATAAACAAGAAAATTATTTAAATAAAAGTCATGGAATTTTATAATCCTTACTTTACCTGAAACTTTAAAAGTATTTGACATTATTTTCTATCTTTTTCATTGCATTTATGACCTCTCCCTTATTACCTGTTATTTCATTTAGTTTTTTCGTATAATCTTCTTTCCCTTCACATGCACCATAATGCCAGTCCTCTGAAAGGTTGTTTCTTCTTGTATTCCGTGAATGTATAATTTACTGTTTATTTTGTAGTTATTTATATGATAAAACTTAATTTTTTTTAAGCAAAAGGGACAGACAGAGAGAGAGAGAGAATCAATTTTAGTTAGTTTTTCATATGGCCTTCATTGCTCTGAAACTTTATTGTGTACATGGTGCTGGGGTTTGAACCCACATACCTGAGCATGCCAGGCAAGTGCCATACCGCTGAGCCACCTCTCCAGCCCCTACTAATTAGTTTTTTTTTTTAAATCAAATCTCTATCTTGAAATCTGGACCTCTGTGGCTTGTTTCTTTTTTATATAATTACTTTTATTTTCCATCTTTAAAAGTTAGCTTGTGACTTTTTAAACAACTCCTATTTTCCTCTGGTGTCCCATCCTTAATGTATCTTCTACTTCCTTCAAACCAGTACGGTTATGACATTTTGGATTCATTCTCTTGCTCAACACTGCCACATTCATTTAATCTCTAAGTTCTGAAACAAAAAATTCCCCAGTCATCCAGTTTATACCCCTTTCCAATATCATTGTCTCTGCTTGACTTACAAGAACAGAGTCTGATTTACATCTCCTGTGTTTGCCATGCTATACTTTAGTCTACTTGCACAACATGATTTTAAGTCAATTGAATTACAAAACTCTATAATAAAAGAATAATTTGGGACTGGGTGGTGTTGCTCACTGGCAGAGAGCTTGGCTAGCATGCACAAAGCCCTGTGTTCAATTCCTCAGCACCACAAAAAAAAAAAAAAAAAAAAAAAGAATTCATTGTGGTTTCCCCAATGCCATTCTGCTCCAGCCCATCTCTAGAGCTTTAAAATTTCTATGTTGTCTTCTGAAAATTATTCTTTCTTAACTTTTCACCTAGTTAAATACTACTTCTAATTCAGTTACTGTTCTAAAAAAATCATTTTCATTTGAGTGGCTACATAACATGAATAAAAAAATATTTTTCTCAGGAAAAGACCTCCTAAAGCATTCATTTTAAGAATTAAATGACACATATAGATTTACATTTTGCTGCTTCTGAGAATATGTGCTTTTCAAAAAATAAATAATAGATTTAAATTTTCAAAAATAGGATGCCAGATTAGAGTATCTTAAATTTGCCAGGATGAGATTGACCTAGGTTGTTTGCTTTATATTTATGTATTATGCTTGCCTAGCTTGAAAGAATATATTGATTCGTGATATTCAGGTAAAGTACTGGTAGTCAACTAAGTTTGTTATGGTAAAGAAAGATATAATAAATGAATATGTAAAAGAACAATTAAAGATATAAAAATTGCTTTTTGCTGCTTTGTGCTATAATGTTCTTTATATTGCCAATTTTAACATGAAGTAGTTTGCTTAACTAAATACTGAACACATACAAAGGAATTTACAATTAATATTGGCTAAAGAATAGCAATGAAATGAATTATTAGTGAATCCACAACACAGAAAAAAAGAATTGAATATGTGAACCCAACTATACCTAATCTCATCTGTCTCTGAATTCGTGAAATAATGATTTCCGTAAGTCTTATGCTAATTTTCAATTAGCTTTAAAACATTCCCACATAAATATGTAACCATGTATAGCATACTCTTATGCTTTATATGTCTCTGAATATTATTTAAGTGGAATAATATATATATATATATAATGGTCAATATTTTTTTCTTTCTCTTGTGGTACATCATTTATATTGATTTGATATTTTGCTCTAATACACAGGGCTGTTGCAAGTTTTCTGGAACTATCTTCAGATTCATGTGAGTACTAGGCTGTTCTCATACAAATACAGATTTACCAAATTATTATAAATTATTTTCATCACGTTTGTACAATTTACATTATCTCCAGAAATGTATGAGGTTTCCATTACTTCAGTGTTTTCAAATTTAGAAATTATAACAACTTAAACATTTTGCTTGACTTCAGGGAAATTATTAATTTTTAATTTCCATTTTTCACGTTGTAGATGTTTTAATATTTCCAGATGGTTATTGGGCTGCTCAGATTCCTTCTTTCACAAAATGACTCCTTAAGCATTTGGCCATATTTTCTTTCTACTGGATTGAATAACACAACACCAATATTTAGTAGGAATTCTTTCTATAATTTTGTGTTCAATCTTTTACCTATGTATATATTTACTCCTATTTGGCAGACTATTTTTTTCCTTTTCAATAGAGTGAATTCTGATGTGTTGAGTTCTTAGGTAATTGATTCAATACCAATTTATTCAAAGGCTTATAATTTTTGTCTTACAGTTTTCTTTCTCATCTTAATCATAAATATACAGCCTGGAATGTTTTATAATTTTGTCTTATTTAAATAAGTTGTTAACATACTTCCAATTAGTTTCTATGTGTAAAGGGAAACAGATAAAATTATGTTCTTACAAGAAGCACTAACTGTTCTATAATTACTCAGTAAATAATCCTTTTCTAATCCCCAATAATCCTGTTAATCAAAGACTGATGGAGTACTAAAAGATAAAAAAAATAGTTTTTTGGTTTTGTCTACAGAGGAATAATATAATGTAATTCTAAGAAATCATCCAGCAAGTTTAGTATGTTGACAGTTAATAGAATGTACAAAAATAAAACCTGTCTATAAAAATTTTTGTTTGTGACTGAAATAAACTTAATATGTCATTTTGCTCCATTTAACTATATTATAGTTTTAAAATCCATTTTAATTATTTTATTATATCCATTTTATATGATAGATTTTAAAGAAAACAAAATAAATTTATGTGGATGATTAATATTCCATTTATATCTTGGTGAACATTTGACTATAATAGTCTACTGAAATGACTTAAAAGTGGAAGATCAATTGAACTTTATCTTACCTGATTTTCCATATTTTTCTAGTTTATTATACCAGCAATAAAGTATACCATTCCTCTTTCTATTTTAATTGATGTATAGTATTTTAAAATAACATTTCTGTCAATTTTATATGACAATTTCAGTCTGTGATAAGTTAGATGGCATTGCAATCACTTAAGAAATTAACTAATATTTTATTTATAATTTATTTCAGTATACTTTATTGTCATGCTTAAAAAACACTTCCTAAGGAAGAAAATGATGGCATCAGGGTTGTAGCTTTTGTCTTAATCTCCTGATCTCTCTTCCCATAAATGGGGGTTCCTGTAGCTCTAGGAAGTGATTGTACCCCTGGGCATCACTGTCTCTTAGCCCTGTTCATCTAGGGGCACACAAAGGGGCAAGGAAATGTGGTATGGTAATTTTGGGTCTAAGTCCTGGTGAAGTGAAAGAGCTGGTAGTGGTAGATGGACTGCCACAGCCGTGCCTTTCAGTGAGAAGGGAGTCAGAACATTGAGCCACTGGTGGAAAGTCTTTCATATAGAAAACCTAAAATTCAAGCAAGCACCTCTCTGCTCTTATTTTGGTACTAGTTCCAGGGGAATTAAAAGAGCTTTCAACTCATGCAGGGTTGCCTTGGTGTCAGGTTGGCCACCAGAGCAGTGTCATTCAGTGAGAAAGGGAACAGAATGCTGAGCTACCCAGTGAAAGTCTGTCACATGGAAAACCTCAAATTCAAGAAAGCATCCCTCTGGTCTTAACCTAATTCGCTGGGAGCCCTGGAAATCAACACTTGATATCAGTACACTGTTTCTCAATGGCAGCCATTGTGCCTGTATGGATTGAATAGAGGCAGCTAGGACTTACCCCACAACTCCCCATAGGAGTCTACTGGAACCCAGAAATGAGCACAAGCCTCCTTCTGTCCAACAGCTTATTATTATAAGAGAGAGAGAGAGAAAGAGATTTGGATAAAGGGAAAGAAGGAATCTCCATCCTTTCCCCTGCTCCATCTCCAATCCAAATCATAGGACTGGTGACCCATGAACAGGGTACACTGGGTCAAAGTCCCAGGAAATCTTTGCACTATCTTTACTTGTGACCAGCAGAGGGAGCACAGCAACCACAGTTTACCCTGCTTTCCCAGATCCACAAAATTAAAAATAAGATCATTTTTCTCTTTCATTTTTTGGGCTTCAACTTTGCATTTGATTTCATGTCATTTGGATTTCACCTTAGATATATCTGTATGAGCTCTGGTGGAACTAAGTTATCGGATATATGGATTTAATTTTTTTTAAATCTTTTTCTTTCCAATCTCTTCCTTACTTTACTATAAGTCCTCTTCCATTCCAAACTCCTCTTAATTGTAAACAACTGTCCACCCCACCCTGACACCATGCACTGTCCATTGAGGTCTGAACTTCTGACCACCACAATACTTATTTGTGCATTAGCCTACTTGTATAGCAATACTCCGCTATCTACTTCTATCTCCACTTTGAAAAATAACCCAACTATACTACTCCTACTCTTTTTCTTATTTTCTTACTATCCTATATCATCGCTACATTCTCTCTGCTTTTGTTCCTAATTCTCAATGCTCTTCTCTACCTTCCTATCACAATTCCTGTGCTCATAGGGGTCTATAAGCTTATGAACAACTATTCTTAATTGGTTTACATAATTTCCCTTGCCTATATTAATACTGGAAAACTTTTCTGCTATAATTGCCATTCTTTTTTTTTTTTTAAAGAGAGAGGGACAGTGAGAGAGACTGAGAAAGAGAGAAACAACTTTATTTAGTTTTTCACATGGCCTCATATTGCTCCAACACTCAGTTGTGTACATGGTCCTGGGGTTTGAACCTGGGTCCTCATGCTTGCCAGGCAAGCGCCGAAACAGCTGAGCCACCACTCCAGCCCCTATAATTGCCATTCTTAACATAGGTTATTTGCTTTTAAGTTACCTACATGCCAACAGTAAAATAAGCTTGCTGCTAGATATGGGTGCAAACTCCCACAATTCCTTTCCTAGAAAGGAATTAACATTATAGTAGTTATAGAAGGCACAAAGTAAGCTGCTTTATGCTGTTTATTGTATGAATTGAATGTTAATTTAGATCCCATTTCATTATCTACAAATGTATTGGAAATCATAAATGTCAATGAAAGTTCACAGGATGGGTCTTGCTGGTGAACTCAATTACCCTCACATATCATGCACCCAAGTAAGTAGGGAACAAAACCCCCAACCTATCAACAAGATCCCACAGGGGTTGAACCAAAGAGGAGTCTCAGGATCTGCTCTCCTGGTACCAACCCATTCTACACATTCAGTGATAAACAGCAGAGCAAAAAACTAAATTGTACACAAAAAGTCACATACAAAATAAGGAGAAAAATAATTTACTCCAACTCAAGGTTCTAGAAGAATTTCTCCAAAAGTGAGAAATCATGCTAAAAAAGCTACATCTCAAACCCATAACTACCCAACCATGGAGCCTCTGGAAAGGGAGAAGGATGAAAATCTAGGAAAAAACTGTCAATAATCTGATTACTAAAATGTTCAAAGACCTAAAAGAATATCTAAAGAAGGAAATAAGAGAGCAATCACAGGAGATGAAAAACTTCTTTAACAAAGAAACAGATACACTGAACAGAGAAGTTTTAGACTTGAAATCCTCAGTCAACTAAATCAAAGGCCCAAAGGAAGAACTTAATTGCAGATTAATTTCTTAGAAAATAGAACCTCAGCCCTTGACAAAAGAAATTTCAATAATGTGGACATGAAGAGTAAGCTTGAACTCACAGATGACAGAAAAGAAAAAAAAATTACAGAATATGATCAAAACTTTCAAGAAGTCTGGATTGAAATCAGAAGAAATAATATGAGAGTATTTGGGATAGAGAAAAATACTGAACAACTAACAAAAGGTATAAAGAATCTTCTCAATAAGATATTTAAAAAAATTTCACCCATATCAGAATTGAGCCATATATAAACATTCAAGATGCATATAAGACACTAAATAGACTTACTCAAATGAGAAACTCACTGAGATACAGCATATTTAAAATGAATAACAGCAAAAACAAGGAAAGAATATTAAGAGCTCTAAGATAGAAACAATAAGTCACATTCAGAGGCAAACCAATAAGGATCACGTCAAATTGCTTAACCCAGACCATAAAGAGAAGGACAGCATGGAATGAAATATTTCAAGCATAGAAAGAATAAATTGCCAGTCAAAAATACTGTGCTCAACAAAATTTACCTTCAAATTTGATAGGAATATATAAAAAGAAATATATATATAAAGAAAAACTGCACTATAAAAACAAACTAGCAACATACATATACAAAGAGTACTTCAAACAGTTCCCAAAGGTCATAAGCAGAGGAAAGTCAATAGAAGTAAACTCTACTAAAAGATAACCAAGTCAGCATAAAATAAACCAAAAAATCATGATGGCAGTTAGCCACAATTACATATCTGTTCTAACATTGAACATGAATGGTTCAAGACCCCAGTCAAAAGACACAGATTGACAGGCTGGATCAAAAAACAGAATCCAACATTACGCTACTTACAAGAGATGTATCTCTCTGCCAAAGATACCAACACACTGAAGGTGAAAGACTAGAAAAAAAATTTAATCAGGCTTATGGCCCAAGAAAGCAAGGTGGTGCTGTGATAGTTACATCCAATAAGGTAGACTTCATCCAAAAATTAGTAAAGAGACAAAGAAGGCCACTACATCTTAACAAAGGAAACTCTACATCAAGGACATATGACCATAGTAAGTATCTGTGCTCCAAACACTAATGCTTCAAAATACCTGTAAAATTACTATATGATTTCGGACCACTTATAGCTCCCAAAACAAAAATACTAAGGGACTTTAATACACCACTATCACCAATAGACAGATGATGAAATAAAACATCAATAAAGATATCTCCAACCTACCAACTTTGTGAATCAATGGACTTGACAGACAGCTACAGAATATTCCACCCCAAATCAGTAGAATTTATCTTCTTAGCACCACATGGATCTTTTCTCAAAATAGACCATATTCTAGTCCACAAAGGAAATGTTAACAAATACAAATAAGATGGTAAAATACCATGTATCCTATTAGATCATAATGGCATGAGCCTAGCAATTAACAGCAAAAAAATAAATAAATAAATAAATAAATAAATAAAAAGAAGAAGAAGAAAAGAAAAGAAAAAAAAGGAGGATATGAGAACAGAAATCAAGAAATTCCTCAAAAATATGAGAATGAAGACACAATATATTCAAATATATGGGACGGTATGAAAGCATTCTTAAGAGGAAAATTTGTAGCACTAAGTGCCTTCATCAAAAATCTTGAGAAATCAAAAAAAAAAAAGCTATGCTCCACCTCAAATCTCTACAAATGGTCTGGGGCAGTGGCTCTGAGGTTATGATGCTTGCCTATCATGCACAAATACATGGGTTTGAACCCCAGCACCACGTACACAGTGAAGTTTTGGAACAATAAAAACTACATGAAAAGCTAAACAAAAAATTGATTGTTTCTTTCCCTGTTTCTCTCACTGTCCATTTCTATATATATATAAAAAATCCCTACAAGAAAAACAACTCAATCCCAAATCCATTAGAAGACAGGAAATAATCAAGCTCAGAGCTGAAACAAAGCATCAACAAAACAGAAATTTGTTTCTTTGAAAATACAAATAAATAAAATTAGTAAACCCCTAGCCAATCTCAACAAATGAAAGATCAAAATGAAGCAAATTAACAAAGTCAGAAAGGATAATGGGGAAATAAGCACTGACTCATCTGAAATTCAGATGATTATCAGAACCTATTTTAAAAAATTATACTCCTCCAAATTGGATAAACTGGAAGTCATGGACCAATTCCTAGTGACATATGACATTCCAAAATTGATACAGGAGGATAGTGAAAACCTAAACAGATCAATGTCAGGTTGTAAAATTGAAACAACAATTCAAAGCCTACCAAAACAGAAAAGCTCAGGATCTGATGGAATCTAAGCAGAATTCTAGTAGATTTTACAGAAGAGCTAACAATTCTCATTATTAAGCTATTATATGAAATTAAAAGGGATAGAACCCTCCCAAACACTTTTTTTATGAGGCAACTATACCCTGATACCAAAACAAAACAAAGATACATCAATAAAAGAAACCTAGAGACCAACATCTTTGATGAACCTAACTGCAAAAATCCTAAATAAATTTCTAGCAAACTGTATTTAACAACACATGAAAAAGATAAACATCTTGTTCAAGTGAGCATCATTCCAGGGATACAGGGTTGATTCAACATAAACAAATCAATAAATATGATATACTACTTAAACATAATTAAAGATAAAAACCATATGATCATCTCAACTGATGCAGAAAATGCCTTTGATACAATCCAACATGCATTTATGCTCAAAATTCTGGAGAAGATAGGAATAAAATGAACTTATCTCAACCTTGTAAGGGACATTTATGACTAGTCCTCAGCCAACATTATACTAAATGGAGAAATTAAAGGAATGAAATTAAAGGAAATTAAAGGCATGAAAATAGGAAAAGATTAAGTTGAATTATCTTTATTTGCTCATGATATGATACTATATCTACAATATCCCAAAAGTGCCATCAGAAGACTTATAGAGCTTATAAATGGATTTAGCAAAGTGACAGATTACAAGATTAACACCTGAAAATCAATAGCTTTCTTATACTTCAACAGTAATCTGGCTAAAGAAGAAATCAGGAAAGCAATCTAAATCAAAATAACCTCAAATAGAATAAAATATTTGGGGATTAATCTAATAAAGGAAGTAAAAGATTTCTCAAATGAAAATAATAGATCATTGAAGAAAGAAATTGAAGAAGACTTGAGTAGTTGGAAAGGTATTCCACATTCTTGGTTAGGCATAATTAAAATCATTAGAATGGCCATTCTGCCAAAAGCACTGTACAGATTCAACACAATTCCCATCAAGATACCAATGCTATTCTTCACAGATTTGGAAAAAAATGTCAAATTAATTGGAACAATAAGAAACTCAGAAACCCAGAATAGCCAAAGCATTACTAAACAAAAGAAAAGTAGGATACCTGACCTTAAATTATACCATAGAACTATAGTAACAAAAATAGGATGGTTCTGGCATCAAAACAGGCATGAAAACCAATGGAATAGAATAGAAGACAATTAGAGAAAGCCACAAATATTTAACCATTTAATATTCAAAGATGGGGCAAAATATGGTATGGAGAAAGGAGCCTGTTCAATAAATGGTGTTAGACAAACTGGACAGCCATATGCAGAAAAGTGAAATTAGATACTCTTATCTCACCCTGAACAAAAAATCAAACTGAAATAGAGCAAAAATTTAATATAGCAACATTATTTAATATAGCAACATGAATTAAAATAGCAACATTACAACTGTTAGAAGAAAAACTAGGATCAACACTTCACCACATTGGTGTAGGCACCGAATTCCTCAACAAGACTCTCAAAGCAAAAGAATTAAAGCCAAGAATCAATGAATGGGAGTGCATTATACTAACAAGCTTCTGCACAATGGAGGAATTAGTCAAGAGCATCAGTAGAGAACCTACACTATGAGAGAAAATCATGGCCTGCTACACCTCTGACAGGGGTCTGACTAATATCCAGAATATATAAAGAACTTATAAATTTAGTAACAAACCCACAAACAATCCAATCAATAAATGGGCCATGGGACTACACATAGAGGAAATTCAAAAAGCCAATAAATATATGACATAGTGTTCTTCATGACCAGCAAAAAGAGAAATGCACATCAAGACAATATTAAGATTTCACGTCACACCAGTCAGAATACCAAAGATGATGAATATAAACAATACAAACAATAACAGATATTTCAGGGGTTGTGGAGAGAAAGGAACACTAGCACACCGTTGAAGGGACTACAGATTGGTACAGCCACTCTGGAAAAATATAAAATTAGGGATGGAACTACCATTAAGACCCAGCTGTCCTCCTCCTGGGTAATTCCCAGAAGAGCTAGAATCAACATATTAAAAAGACACAGCCATAATAATGTTTCTAGCAGCTCAATTTACAATAGCTAAGTTATGAAATCAACCCAGATGCCCCTTAGTGGATGAATGGATATAAAATATAAAACCTATACATTATATATATATATATAAACAATGGAGTTGTACTCAGTTCTTAGAATGATATGGTGTTTGCAGGTAAATGAATGGGAATGGAAAATATCATGTTAAGTGAAATAAGCCAAACCCAGAAACTTAAGAATTAAATGTTTTCTCTTATTTGCATAAGCTAGAGTAAAGCCAAGGATAGAGTGAAAAGTAGACAAGTTTATTTAGTAGATACAGCAAATTCAAACTATCACATAATTTGGGGAAACTATAGCTATGTTGGGAGAGGGGCAGGGAGAAGAGAGAGTGAGGCTGGAGAGGGAAGGCAAAGGCAGCTTATTAATTCTGAATGGTACATTTGACTCCCTAGAGAAGCCAAATAGCACTCATGCAGGCATTCAAAATTTGAAAATTCAAATATTAATGTACGTGTATATGGTCACTTATATATGTAATAAGATGGCATACATTGGAGACAAGGGAGCAGGGAGTGGGCTAAGGGAGGAGATACTGGATAAAGAGTGAGCTCAAGTTACTTTGTCATTATGTATGCACATATGAATGTATAGTAATGAATCCCTCCATTATGTAAGAACATGCTGAACAAATTAATAAAAGAAAAAATAAGCAAGCAGCACTGACAGTATAGAAACAGATCCACAAATATAAGCTAAAAGCTAAATATTGTTTAACCACACAACATGTGCCAGATACATGCTTTGTGTATTATCATTACTCGATTTATCACTTAATCCTTATAATAGAAAAAAAATATTGTCTACATCTATAGTTTTTCCTACCAAAAAATAAAAAATAGAATATGTTTCCCAAAGAAAAGTTTCAATAACATGATTTAGAAACTCATTTTTCTAAAGCTTTTCATCACAACTTCTTCACTAAGAAATAATTTGTAACAGTCCACTTTTTATTATTTCATTGCCTGCATATATCTTAAAATTGTGAACATATATATATATTTTACAGTACAATCTATGTTATAACAAGCATGCCATTTTTACCTTTGAAAAGCACTTATTCTTGATACATTCTATCACTTTTTTAGTATTAAAGCAGACAGTGACTATTTTTTTCTCTGTGATGACAAGTATTCATTAAATTGTTACTCATCATATTTTAAATGCATTTTCTCTGTGTGGAAATATCCATCTCTATTTTGCATAAGAACTCTAATAAGACTAATAAACTATTTAGTAAGAATGAAACAAATTATTTAATAGTAATGGAATGTTATTTGTGGTGTAAAGTTGCATTTAGGAAATCAAGGAAAAAATAAGAATAAAAATTAATTTGACTTTTTAAAAATATTTAATTTCCTTGCAAAGTAGGTGATATTGTAAAATAGTACAACAACTACAAAAGGGGAGAAAGCCTTTGAGTATAAAGTTCCTCTGACTCCATGTAGTTTTACCTAGGTGCTCTGCTTGCTGGATCGATGCCCTCTGGATAGTTTAAAGAAAGGCCTGTGACTACTTTCCATGCCTTTCCTCAAGTCTAGAGACAAGCAGAAGCTTTTCTAGGTCATTCTTCTGACATAACTGCAATTAATACAGGCCTTACAGTTGTTTATTAAAATGTGCTTTTCTGAAAGTTGGAGTAAAGGCAGGGACACTACCATTGAATGTATATGTCTCTGTGAGTTTCACAGTAGTTATTCACTGTTTAGAAGAATTTTGCTTTGAATATTCACTTCTTCATTCAAATTCAAGGTCGATCTTTAGCTTTTAGTTTGTGCCTCACTGTCTTCTTAATCCTATCCTTCTACTCTGTTTCCTCAGTCATAAATGGTTGTGTGTTCATACCTCCCTTATTTTCTTCTACTTGAAACAAGCCCACTCTTCCTCCAAGTAGGAACAGAGTTTTCCATAGTCCTCTTCCACAGGATCAGGCTTCCATCACACCACCAACTACATTTAGCAGCTTCCTATCACATGGAACTACACACCTTTACCAAACACAGTCTGCATGTAATTTTAGAAAATTAAAAAAGAAAGAAAGAAAGAAGGTCTTTACTTATGCTATTGCGTGTCCTTCCCTGTTAACACACTAAGCTTGTCAGTACTAGAAGAAGGCAAACCCAGCTGTATTTAGTCAGATTCTGGTGATTACCTTTCAATATGTGAATGCCTTTATCTGATCTGCGTACTGTGTGTTGACGCTTAATCATTCACATGATAACAAAATGCTTTTTGTCTCCTAAGAATAGCTGTTGTAGATGTTAATTATAGATAAAAGAGCAATACCATACTAAGTAAAATGTCATTTTTGTTGATTTCAAATGGTATCATCGTCATTTCTGAGAACAGATTACCATTTATCCCTGATTAGCTTGAAATGGAGAAAGTGTTAGGTCTGCATAATTAAATGTTTCAGGTTACGTTGACTGTAAATTGCTCAGTAGTAAATTTCACTGGTGTGGGATTGATTATTTTAGACTTATGCCACTGAAATGTAGGGCAACTGAATTGGAATAGAGGAAGCTCCTGGATATTAAAAATCAACAACCTCTTCTGTAATTTCCACTCTGACATGAAATTATGTATCTATATTTAAAAAGTTATGTTTATATTAATGGATGTGTTATTGAATCCACATTGACACAGAGAAGGAAAAAAACATCTTTGAACCTGTCTTGAAAATTGGGTTTACAGCTCATTTTGGTAAAACTCTGAACAGACAACTAAGTCATGAGCTGAAGTGATTTCAAATGTGAGACTTCCATGCCATCCCAGAGGGAAATGCTTCAGCATGAAGAAACCCTCTGGACCAGAAGTGAGAGATTTATTTTAGGGTACTAAAAGGTCCTCTGAGAATTGAAGAAATGCTTGAAAACCTACACTACTTTTAAGGAAGGAAGAATTATACTATACCCGAATGTTCACCTACGTAAAACTTTGAAACATAAGAGCTTACATAAAGCGTTCATGCTTTAGGAAATTTGAGAAGAGTGAAGAATGATTTAACATTTTTATAAATTGAAAGATTTACTTTATATTACTCTTAGTATATTTAATACATTTATGCATTTAACATGCATGCACTGAAAAACTGGTATTTTTGAATACAGTGCTATTAGAATACAGAGTAAAGAGGAAGAATATGTATTTTCTGAAATCAAGCATCCTTGAGGCAAATCAATAATAAATGGAATAAAGCATGCTATGAATGAGAGAATTTCATTGTGCTTAGGAAGACTGAAAAAAATCTTTAAAGAGTAAATGACACATTAACTGTATCCTGAGATATTAACCGGTGCTTTGAAGAGAAACTGAGTGGTAAGGAGGGATCTAGCATAACAAAAATTCATAAGACGGTGTGGAGAATTGGGGGAGGCTGCCCAGATATGTTGAGATGCATATGGTGGCAGAAGTAAAGAGGAGCTGATTATGATGTGAACTTAATTATTTTATTAACCAACAAAAAGTTCTTACACATTTAAACAAAGACACAAAATTTTAATTTTGATTTTTAGAAAGCTCAGTCCAGAAGGTAGAAATGAGAACAATTTAGAAAAAAAAATTTCATTTATAAACATGAAGAAAGAGTTGGTTTAATATATTTTAGACAAGAAATATTCAGGCTGAAATATTATGGTTTGAGAAAAGTGTGTATGTATATATGAAAAAGATCAGGAAATCTGAATATACAAAGCAAGTGTAAGTGGATATAGGGAGTGGTATTAATTGGAAATGCTTCTATTTTGGTGTCTTTAAAGTCATGATATTTATTTCTAAATTAGAAAAAACAAATGTGGAGTAAAAATGAATCCTTCTTTAAATTTTATGTCCCAGACATCTCAGTTGTGTTACCCTGTCTTGTATTAGTCTGTTGTGTGTTTCTATAACAAACTACTTGAAGTTGGATACTTCATAAATAAATAGGTTTATTTACTTTAGTGTCATGGAGGCTAGAAGTCCATGATCAGGTGACCATATTGGCTTGGTTTCTGATGTGGGCCTTGTGCTTCTTCAACTATTGTTGGAGCAGAAGGCAAGCAGACACTTGAAGAAGAGAAGCACATGCAAGAGATGAAAAGCAAATGAAAGCTAAAGAAGCCTGGGTAAAATCTCACTCTTGGTAACTAATCTAGTCCCCTGAGTTGCAGAATTCATTTCTGTCAGAATCATTAATCCCTCTTGACAATCAAACTAATCCCCTCTTAAAGGTCTCAGTATATCTCAATGTACCTTGGCAATTAAATTTCAAATGGAGTATTGGGATTGATAAACCATTTCCAAATTGCAGCACCTAAAAATAAACACTAGTAATAAACTATGTTCCTCTGATTCCTCAAATTTTGTTGTATGCTTCTGGGACTTTAGGAGTTGTGTCTGGCTTACCCACTGAAATTCTTTATGAAGTTGCATGCTTTTCTAGATATATATATGTTTTGTACTGAAGGAATTTTAAGTTCATGAACTAATCATTAAAATAATAAATTTGAAAAAATATCTATAATTAGTTGTTAATTGGACTTGTCCACCTTCTTTTAAACAGTCACCTCTATGAAAGATATCAGATACCAAATTAAATTATAACCCTTATGTTTTGGGAAATTTCTAAAAGCGTAGTTTAAAAATCGTATCAGTTATTCTTATACCTTTTTAACAGAACAAGAATATGGAGAGGAGGAGGAAAGAAGCTTTAGCAGATTTTCTGGAAGAATGTTATTGCCCTGTCGACTACAGATAATCCAGAAGTGAATTCCTTCTCTTCTTGAATATAGCCATTTGAATTTCTTTGACAATTTCTCTTCATGCTCAAAATGTGTTCTCTGAGTAAGGATACATAAATCACTGATGAGATTTATAACTCAGAAAAATAAAGCAAAATGATAGATACTGGTATCAACCTTTCTGAACTCCTTGAGACAAAGGAAACATAAATCATTCTATTAATGATATACTGACCTCCCAGGAGAAAGAGAGCAAGAATAAGCCTCTCAGAAGGGCCAAGTATCCTCCTAAGGAAGAAGTCAAAGGTGATTCATGGGTTCCTGGATATTAGGGAGGCCATCAGAGAGGACAAGGTTATAACCTTCTAATTCTCAATTTCAATAATCTTATTATGACGCTGTAACAATGCATCTTTGCAAAACTTGTTGAGTTCCCCAGTGCCAAGAAATCTTTGATTAAACTAAAACTTCAAGATTATTGACTTACAAATATTTTAAAGTTATCTCATTTATAAATGTATTCTCTTATTTTCATACTCATATTTTGAGTTTTCATTGTGTCTGTTCTCATAGATTTAAATATTTAAGGTAATGATGAAATATACTTGCTGTATCAAATGCGTTCTCTTATTTCTCAGAGACTATATTTTAAATGAGAAAATTTTATTACATTGCCTAGTGAAGGAAAATTTCCTAAAAATAATTAAAAGTGAAACAAAGCACTTTAAAATTCAGATTGGAATTTTGATTTTGAAAGCAGCAGATAATTTCCCTCACATTAGCAAAATGTCATTTTTTCAAATAATACTATCTTTCTTAGAATTTGAATAATTTAAACTTAAACTTCTAGGTGTTTTCTGCTTTCTTTTTAAAGAAAGTTACTGTGTAACTTCAAAGGAATGAGAATATTATAGGAAGTTTTTCTAGGACAGTCTATATAATATATTATGGGGTAAAAGTAGACTTTCTATTCAGATTCGCTCTCTGTGTACCACATACAAAGGCAATTGTATTTGCTCTATGAAATCTCCTTGAGTTAATTAAGTTACAAGGCGACTAACTGAAGAGCCTTGTTTTGGGGGTTTCAGCATTGAAATTGTAAGTAAAATTGATTTTCTAGGGAGTTATTTTCATTCTTTATTACCAACTGGAGTCTGGATATTTAAGTATGACAAACATGTTTTTAAAATGGATTACCTACAAAGAATAGAAAAAATGCTTTATAAAACCATTATAATTCACATTAATAATGCTTACATGAATAAGAAGTTTGATGCTATAGTTGAATATCCCTTGGTTTTTTTTTTTGTAAGCTGTTGAATAAGCCAAGGATTCTTAATTCAAAGCACATTCAGCGTTGTATAAGCTGAGCTTTTTTATACATTTACTCTGCTTTTAGAGATGTTTATACTATTGTAATCTTTCTAATCAATTACACATTATTGGAATTTAGAATATAAAAATATAAAGACCAAAACTATTTAATTGGTGTTTATTATAGCTGTATATGAAAACAGATTTATTCAAGGTATCACATAATTATTTGCAGTGTATAATTAACAACATATTATTTAATAGCTTTCTTTTTAATAGTAAAACATATTAAGTTGCTTTAAAAACCTAACCATGCTGACCAAAGTCATGGTTCTGAAGTGTCTTAGTTAATTATAATTTCCAACAATTCTTAGTAAATTTCTAAAGTGATTTAAACAAGAGAGTTTGTATAGGGACTATTGTTCACTGATACATTTATACCTAATTTCAGAGCTCAGTGAGATGTGGAGGGATTTCTTCATAGTGGAAACCAATGGACTCTTGAGCAAGGATGGAGAGTACACTCATTTTCTTATCTGAATACATTCTAATCAACAACCAGTATTGTCATTTGTTTTTTTGAGTTCTTAGTCTATAACCATCTGCTTCTCCAATTTGAACTGGTTACTCTGCACAAATCAACTGAGGAGAACTCATCAATTATCTAGAACAATGGTTGTTTTGTGACACAAGTGTATTTGACATTTTGGGAAACTGTTTTAATGTATAAATTCTTTTAAAAGAACATTTTTTTAAGTCTTTAATTCTGACCTACCTGTCAACGGCAGTTCCTATTCCAGCCTCCTTTGCAATTAAGCCTCTTTCATTTTTAGAAGTGCAAGCATACTTACATTATGGTAAAGTGTATTGCCCTATATGATAACAATCTGAGAACCATTGAGCAAGGCAATAATGCTGAGTACAACTCCTTTAAAATTTTCATATGTAAACTTCATGATACTGTCAAAAATCTTAATTAAATGCGGTTCCAACAAAGTTTAGCTTTCTGATTAAACATTTTTAAATACTGCAATATACTATGTTCCTGTCAATGATAAATCACGAACAAATCAAATACTGTCTCAAACCAGAGCAAAATATCATATAACTTAAAACTTTATTGGGATTTAGAAATTTTTTCTCAGTATATGTTAATTATAAGTATCTAAATATAATATGCACAACATTTCCTTGTATTCAAATATGCATAGAAGCATGTATTTGAAACTATAGAAAAAATTTTGTATGAGTGAAATTGATGTTAAAATTTTTAAAAATACATTATTGTTTAAGAATACCTTCCTTAGTCTTAAAATTGATGTACATGGATTTTAAATACTTCTATTAGAATGAACTTAATATATTAAAAGTAATGAAGATTTCAAAAAATTAAAATATCATGGTTTATACATCTGTGTCACTACTTACAGTAATTATAAAAACTAGCAAGTCAACTTTAAAAGGGATGAGTATAAAAAAATCACAATTTCATGCAAAGAATATAACTGAAGTTCACTATTCCAGCGAACAGTTTCTGTGACCTATTTTCTTCTCTGTATCATATTTATTTCTCTCATCTCTCCATAAATACTGTGGTTTGAGATCATTTCCTTCTATTCTTTGGGTCCTTTGTTAAATAAACATATCTGAATTCATTTTGTAAGTCTTGACATCAATTTTAGTTTCTCCAAAACTAAATACAGTTGAAGGCAGTGACATGAATATCAAGAATCTGGCACTAATATTCTAAATTTAGAAATAGAACTTGACATTATGAGGCAGAATCTGAGTAATGTCCACCATTGGGTCATTTGGGATTACATCAAGAATGATATCTTTTATTCTTACACTATAGGTTTTCTCTACTTTCTCATACTAGATAATTTGTAGATTTATTGAATAGACTAGTGGGTTATGTAATGTCTTATGAATACTATTCACTTTAAGAATCTCCTTATCACACTGTTTAAATCTATGAAAGCTCAAAATAATAATTATATAAGATAAATGTACTCTAACAATGAAATTAGGAACTTCAAATGTAAGGTAAAAATAAATTATAAAATAAAGAGATATAATTCACTTTGGATAGCTAGGAGGATTAAACATATATTCTGTTAAGGGTATCTACAAGGAATCCAAGGGCTGCCAAGCTAGGAACTGAGTAAAGAAATAATTGTGACTAACATCTATTGATTCTGTGTTCTATCACAAGTATTGCATCTTTCATGTTTACTACTCTAAAGTAGGGCATATTTATTGCTGTTTTTATCTCCACTTTACAATCAGAAATCTAGAGTTTGAGAAGTTAAATAACTTATCCAACGCCATCTGCATATAAAATAGAATAGATAAAAGCAAAACCAAGGTCAATTGGACTTTGGATCACCTTTCTACCATGTACTGGAGAGAGAATTTACCAGTCCAATGAACTACATAAGTACCGCCAGAAAGACAAGAAGGAAAGTATTATTGTTTCCTTGCTACTTAATCTTTTGTATAATACAATATTAAAACTTTATAGCTTTAAAGGTAGATTAAGACTGACTGTGGAGTATATTGACATGAGTTTCTGTTTATTAAGTTTAAAAAATAATAATCTATATTTTATAGAGATATGAAGTGTGTAAACATTTTTCCTTTTTCTTTTTCCCACTATATTAAGAATTTTCAAAAAATATAACCATAACTTTCATGTTAATCTTTAAAATCACAAATATTTATGCAATGAAAGATATGCACTCATTATGCAATGAGTGAGATGTTTTAATTATTAACAATACCTACTCAAAACCCAAATTTTGGTAGAAACTTGAATACTGTTCAGGTTTAGCTAAAATTTATGATGAGTATATACTTTTGAAACTAACATAATTTGGAGTATTGAAAGTTGAACTTTCAGTTTGGAATAAAATTATGTAAGAAGGTAACACTGAAAATACTTGCAGAATTTACAAGCTTTTGTAATACTGTAGATTTCTGCCCTACTATCTTAGTACCTTATCTGAGATTTCATCATTTGAAACCAAAAATTTGGGGCTCCATGAATTCCAAATATTCCTACACTTCTCCGTTTCTTCACCTCCTCTCCTTGCAGATTATCTTACCATGTTTTTGAAGTTAATTTTTAAAAATCTTTACAAGAAATGTTTAACTATTAGCCCATATTATCATAACTGAAGACTGCAGTATAAATGCAAACAGAAATAAATATACAAATGATATGAAATGTAAAAGTGACTAATTGGAAATATTGGTGTTCAGTTTACATGTTTTGAATATCCTGTGTTCAATTCCCATATCAGATCTAAAAGGCTAATCAGGCAGATTATGGGGTCCCACCAAATGCACAATATACTTTGTGCTTCATCAGAGGAAATTAGGTCAAAACTACTGAGATTTTTGTGAGAAGAAAGTTTTGCTTAGCCCTCAAAAAAAAATTACTAATGATACAGATATGGAGAGCTCACAGCACTACGATTCATACCCAGGTTACTTCTTGGTTACTGAGATGAATCTTCTGTCTATGACCATTGTTAACAAAAAATAATAGGAAATTCCATTAAAAAGTAGACTCCTTTGGCAGAAAGGCAGACAAACTTTAATAGGATTGCCCCATTCTTTGATTTGTGTATTAACTATGAGTTTCAGAACCACTATTTTGCCCATCTTTCTGCCCCCACCTCTCAGACACCTTCATGTATGTGTCTTTGATCTTATTAGGTACTTCTTTAGCTATGAGTTTTGAACCAAAATTACTCTGAATATGGAGATCCATGATGCAAAATGTAAAATCCTATGATGTTGCAAAAGCACCAGACCCAACAAAGAGTCCCACAGACACTGAGGAAGCCTCAGGAAGACCCAGTCAATGCACTGAATAGCTCTTCCAGGAGACAGGAAGGAGATTTACAGAAGGATTCTTAGTTGATATGATATATATAGTAAACCAAAACATGTGACTATTAGAGCTGAATGCCAGTAGTAAAACTGCATAATTTAATTTTGGAGAACACAAGAGTCTCAGGAAAGATGAACTACTTTCTAAGTGGCTTCAGGATGGTAATTGATAAGATTAATACATTTTATTCAGTATTGATGGTTTTGATAATAGCAGGATGCCAAAATAACTGAAGTATTAATTGATTAGCAGAATGATTAAAGCACGGCAAATTAAGTTCTCCTTCTATAACAAAAACTTTTGTTACCTTTCAAGTTCTAAAACATTCTCTTAGGATTCTCAAGTTAGAAAAGTCCAAAAGAATGGTGAAAGAAACTACTACAGTGTGCATTTGTGGACTGTTACTCAAACTTTAAGATTTATAAAAGCAAACAGGATCATCCACATTCCAGAAAATTAAAGGCACTTCAACCATCTATTCTTTTCCTCCAGAGTATCCAAGGTAAGGGTGAAGATGAGAAATTAATCATTCTTTATTATTTATAAGAACTTAAACATAATCTGTACTGAAATCTTAGCTCAAAACTTTTCAGAATATCTGTATTTGAAAAATCAAACTTTAAATTTTATCAAATCTTACACTGACTACCTCATGTCTTAAATCTTAAATATAAATTTATAGAAGTAGATAAATTATGTCTTCCAGTTACTAAAAAATCATTTACTATATAACATCATGGAGATACCATTGAAATTATTTTAAGAAACCATACATAAAATGATAGCAACACATGAAATTAAATGATATGGACTGAAATTAAATGAAAACCTTTGTGCAACATTTATACATATGGTCTGTGCTTATATTTGCCATGACTGTGAAAGCCCAAAGATATACTTCTTATCCTTGATATTATTCTTTGATTTTCCAAGTTTTATTCATAAATTCTGATCATGCAAACACTCTTATAGCTATGAGTTAAATATTGTTATAACTCAATCTTGAATTCTCATTTATTCTGTTAGATGATATTTTCAGAAGATATATTGGCTTAAAGAATTAGTATTTGTGAGGCCTTGACACTTTGAACCAATGAAATTGCAACTATTGTAAGATTTGGCTTTAAAAGATTTACAACATTTTTGATTCAATGATTTTGATGTATTTGCAGAGTTGTGCACAAATCTCAAAAATTTAATTTGATAATCTTTGTATTATGACCAAAAGAAATTCTATAGCCTATAGCATGCACTTGCCCTCCTGCTCTCTCTAGTCCCTGGCAGCCACTAATCTACTTTCTGTTTCCGTGAATATGCCTATTCTGGGTATTTAATACAAATGACCTTGTGATTATTATCAAGCCTTCTTTTCTTAACATTGGTTATTGTTCAATTATTAATGTAATAATACTCAAAGAAAATTACTGCACTATAACAAATTAGCATCCTTTTTCCATTCAAGTATTACATACATAATAGAAAAATTATGCTATTTTCTATACAAAATGAACAAGTTAAATGTAATTACTATAAAATAAAATAATAAGCAGTTAAATATAATATCACAAAAGGAGAAGGAACAATTTGAAAGTGCTTACTAAACCCTGTTTAAATCTCCCTAAAGAACAGCAATTGTTTCATTCCTTTGATAATCCTGCCTGGATCACTCAAGTTACTCTTGTAACATCCCAGCACTTTAATTCAGGACTAAACATTTAAAGCCAATCCCTTTACTTAACACAGTAGGGAAGAATTAACTTACACATTTCAATAATACGTAGCATTTAATTCCACTTTCCCCCAATGTAAGCTGCTTTCCTTAAATATTGCATAAGCCTGTGGTAATTTTGCTCCTATTTTCATTTCAATTATATACATTAACACCACTGAAATTAATCTCAATAGAGCATTTTTAAAATCATTAGAAGAGAATCAGAATGGAAATACTTTAAATTGAAACCTGTACCAAAGTAGGATGGCTTCCTAACAAAATGTACTGTTCAGAAATAATTATATTTTAGGAAGAAAAGATCCTAACTTATAGTGCATTTCAACAAGCAGGCTACAGGTGATCATGCTACATACACGAAGGAAAGCTAAACAATATATTGCTTTGATTTTAGCTATACTCAGCTGCACTTTAATGATTAAAGACCCTATGTTCCACTAAACGTAAGTTGACCAGGTCAAGGTAACTGACCCTGGTACTCACTTTGGAACAACTGGCTAAATGATATCACTATTTCTTCCACACTCAGTTTCATTTCTGAAATGTTAGTTCTATATAATAGTTGAGTGTTTCCCAAACAGTGATCTTTTTTATCTTTCAAATAATGTAGAACATATTGAAAATGTTAGTCACATACTTCTAAGTTCCTTTTGACTTTACTTACTTATTTGTTTTATCAGACATAAAATGTATGTAAAATATACCAAAATGGCAACACCTAATTGGAAATTTTCTGGGTAAATTGAGGTATGTGTTCATCTTATTTACAAGCACGTATGAAGGCAAAGAACAAAATAAATTTATAGGAGAAACTACATCTTAAATGTCACGTATTAGTTACATCAGTGAGCACAAGGACTTTATTCACTGATGACCTCCCAGGAAAGAATGCTCTAATATGGGCTCTTTTCTACTGTTTGTTATTTAGTTTGTTTTCACAAGTCATTAATGACAGATCTTCAGTGTAAATATCAAATCAATCTGAATAACATCAGGTCAATACTTGATTGTTCCATCGTTCACTATAATGGTATACAATCTCTATTTCAAGTGTTCCAAAGTCATTATTCACACAAATGTATTGCTATGAAATGAAAGTTTGTGATCTCTGTGTTCATATGTTCAGATCCTAATCCCCAAGGGGAGGGCATTAGGAAGTGGGGTTTTTTGGAAATGCTAAGCTCATGAAAATGGAACTCTTCTTAATGTAGTAAGTATCCATATAATAGAAAACCTAGGGAGATATTTAACCCCTTCTCTTTCATGTGGAAATACAAGAGATGATGGTAGTCCATGAACCGTGAAGCAGGTCCTCATGAGACATCAAATTTTGAATGTCCAAGCATGTGCACTATGGAAAATAAATGTTTGTTGTTAAGCAATTCATTTCAAAGTACTTTATGGTGTAGCAGTTTGAATGGACTAAAATAAAGTTTATCATTTAATTTATTCAGCAACACAAAATGTAAGATGTATATCCAAATCTAGTCAATCGAATGTCATTCAGTTTTGCATATGAAAACGTATTTTGGTGTCTGTTCTGATCCTTAGTATTAGATTTTTTTTAAAGAAAGAGTGGATGAATGAAAGAGAGAGAGAGAGAGAGAATCAATTTTATTTAGTTTTTCATGTTACATTTGTTGCTTTGACACTGTGTGTATGTGGTGCTGGGTTTTAAACCCGCATCCTTACACATACCAGGCAAGTGCCTAAACTGCTGAGCCACCACTCCAACCCCTTAGTATTAGATTTATCTTTCTTAAGTAGCTTACTTTTGAAAATGATTATCTTAACAAAGGGAATAATAAACTCTACTTGAAAGCATATTTATAAGAAATAAATTTTGGGATGGCATATGCAAAACTCTTATGAAATATAAGCATACTTCTATCATTGCTTCATATATTAATATTAAGTAAGCTAATGTAATTGTATTCATATTGCATATGTAATTTTTATTAGATGAATATGGAGTTACAATTGAGGGGGAAACATTGTCAAACAATCAAGAACAAATGTATATATACTTAGTTATCCAAGGCTAATGCCATGTCGTGGATGCCCTGCTTGGTTTCCCCATGTTTCTGTTTCCCCCAGACAACGCCCTGAGTTAAATGGATATCTCCTGGAGGTCAGAGATTACCTTCTGAGATGGTTCCCCCATATTCCCACCATCCAGTCTCCTAGATATTCTTCCTAATACTCCCTCCACACTGTCCTCTACCCTACGCTTCCAGGTATCCTAGGCCATCATCCCCGTTAAGAATCATATAATGTGAGGTTATTATTAGCTTAGATATCTAACATACTGCTTCCAGATGTATTCCAGCTTCCACAGATGAGAGAAATTATTTGGCCCTTGAGTCTCTGAGATTGGGATACTTCACTTAGCATAATACTTTCCATCTGCATCCATTTGATGTCAAAAGCCATAATATTGTCTTCTCTAATGGCCAAGTAGTATTCCATTGCATATATGTAGCAAAGTTTTTGTATCCATTCCTCAAAGTGAGGGGCATCTGGGTTGGTTCTATAGTCTAGCAATAGTAAAATGAGCTGCTATAAACATTGATGAAGCCACATCACTATAATATGCTGATTCTAACTCTTTTGGGAAAATACCCAGGAGTGGGATAGCTGAGTTATAAGGTGGTTCCAGCCCTAATTTTTTAAGGATTCTCCACGCTGCTTTCCAGAGTGGCTGAACCAGTTTGCAGTCCCAACAGCAGTGTGACAGTGTTCATCTTTTCTCACAGCCCCTCCAGCATCTGTTGTTGTTCGAATTTTTTATTTTTGCCACTCTAACAGGAGTGAGGTGGAATCTCATTTAAGGTTTGATTTGCATTTCTCTTATAGCTAATGATGTAGAGCATTTTCTCATATGCTTATGGACTTTCTGGACTTCCTTTGGTGATGTTTCTTTTTAGATCTGTAGCCCATTTATTGATTGGATTATTTGAGGTTTTGGTGTTTAGCTTTTTTAGTTCTTTGTATATTCTGGATATTAGCCCTCTGTCCGAGGTGTAACAGAAAAAGGTTTTCTCCCATTCTATAGGTTCTCTCTTGATGCTCTTGACTAAATCTTTAGCTAGAAAAACTTTTTAGTTTAATTGCATCCTATTCATTTATTCTTGAATTTACTGCTTGAGCCATGGAAGTTTTGTTAAGGAAGGTACCGCCTACACCTATGTCCTGTAATGTTGACCCTACTTCTTTTTCTAGTAAATTTAAAGTTGTTGGCTTAATATCCAGATCTTTCACCCATTTCAATTTAAATTTTATGCAGGGTGAATGAAAAGGATCCAGCTTCAGTTGTCTACACAGGGCTGTCCAATTTGTCCAACACTATTTGTTGAAAAGTCTATCTTTCTTCCACACTATGCTTTTGCTCCCTTTATCAAATATCAAATAGTTAAAGATATGGGGGTTTGTCTCAGGATCTTCTATTCTATTTCACTGGTCTTCAGTTCTATTTTGATACCAATACCATGCTGTTTTAGCTGCTATAGCTCTGTAATATAATTTTAGGTCAAGGATTGAGATACCCCGTACTTCTTCCTTCCTGTAATGTTTTGGCTAATCTGGATCTTCTGTTATTCCATATTAACTTGAGAATTGCTTTTTTATATCTGTGAAGAATGCCATTGGTATCTTGATGGAGATTGCATTAAATCTGTATAGGGCTTTAGGTAGAATGGCCATTTTTATTATATTGATTCTGCCTAACCATGAACATGGAATGTTTTTCCATTTACTCAGGTCTTCCATGATTTCTTTTTTTAGTGTTTGATAGCTTTCTTTGTAGAGTCCCTTAATTTCCTTTGTAAGATTAATACCCAAGTATTTCAATTTTTTGGAGGAGATGGTGAATGGGAGAGATTTCCTGATTTCTTCTTCTGTGGATATGTTCCTGTAGGAAAGGAAAGCTAGTGACTTACTGGTGTTGATCTTGTGCCAGCCACTTTGCTGAAAGTGCCTATAAGCTCTAGGAGTTTTCTGGTTGAGGTTATTGGGTCTTCTAGGTACACAATCATGTCATCAGCGAATAGAGATAACTTAATTTCCTTTTTTCCTATACGAATTTCTTTTATTTCCTAGTCTTGCCTGATAGCTCTGGCAAGGGTTCAAGGACTATATTGAACAAGAGTGGGGAAAGAGGACAGCTTTGTCTTGTTCCTGAATTCAGTGGAAATGCTTTCAGTCTTTCTCCAGTGAGGATATCTTTGGGTGTGGGTCTGTCATAAATGGATAGTTAATATGTCTTCCCTTGATCCCTATCTTTTCCAGAGATCTGAGCATAAAATGGTGTTGAATTTTTATCAAATGCATTCTCTGCAACAATTGAGATGATAATATGATTTTCATTTTTAATTCTGTTTAAATGGTGAATGACATTTTTTTATTTGCATATGTTGAACCAGCCTTATTTTCCTGGAATGAAGCCCACTTGATCATGATGAATTATCTTTTTAATGTGTTTTGTATCCAATTAACTAAACTTTTATTAAGGATTTTTGCATCAATGTTCATCAGGGAAATTGGTTTGTAGTTTACTTTTCTTGACAAGTCTTTGTTGGGTTTTGGAATCAGTGTAATATTTGCTTCATAAAAAGTGTTCGGGAGTGTTCCCACTTCTTGAAAGAGTTTGTAGAGAATTGGAGTTAGCTCTTCTGTGAATGCTTGGTAGAATTCTGCTGTATATCCATCTGGTCCCGGTCTTTTCTTTTTTGGAAGAGCTTTGATTGCTGCCTCGATTCGGCTGTCTGTGATAAGTTGGTTTAGATTTTCAACGTCCTCCTGTGTTAAAGAGGGGATGTTTAATATGTCCAAGGACCTGCCCATGTCCTCCAATGTTATCAAACTTGACAGAGTATAAATTTTCAAAATAGGTTCTGATAATCTTCTGGATTTTGGATGAGTCTGTCCTGATATCCCCATTTTCGCCTTTGATTTTTTTGATTTGCTTCATTTCATTCCTCCTTTTAGTGAGGTTGGCAAGGGGTCTGTCGATCATGTTTTTTTTTTCAAAGAACCAACCCTTAGTTTTGTTAATAGTTTGTATTGTTTTTTTGTTCTCAGTTTTGTTGATTTAAGTGCTGATTTTGGTAATTTCTTGTCTTCTGTTAACTTTGGGATTGGATTGTTCCTCTTTTTGTAGTCGTTTGAGTTGATGCATAAGGCTATTTATCTGGGTTCTTTGTAGATTTTTGATGTATGCACCCAGGGCTATAAATTTACCTCTTAAGAATGCTTTCATACTGTCCCAGAAGTTTTGGTATGCTGTTTCCTCATTCTCATTCAATTACAAGAACTTCTTGATTTCTGCTCTCATTGCCTCTTTTATCCATCCTTCGTTTAAGAGAGAATTATTCAATTTCCAAGTATTTGAGTAGGTTCTGTTGTTTCTCTTTTTGTTGATTGCTAAGATCATAGCATTATGATCTGACAGAATACATGGGATTATATCCACATTTTTAAATTTGTTAAGATTATCTTGGTGAATTAAAATGTGGTCTGTTTTAGAGAAGGATCCATGAACTGCTGAGAAGAAGGTAAACTAAACTGTCTTAGGATAGAATATTCTGTAGATTTCTGATAAGCCCAATTGATTAATAGAATTGTTTAAATTGAAGGTGTCTTTATTTATTTTTTGTTTTGATGATCTGTCTAGAGTTGATAGTGGTGTGTTGAAGTCCCCCAGAATTATTGTGTTGAGATCAATGAGGGGATTAATGTCCTTAAGTATTTTTTCTATGTATTTGGGCTGGTTGTAATTGGGGGCATAAATGTTAATTATCATTGTATCTTCCTGATGGACTGTTCCTTTTAGTATGATAAAGTGACCCTCTTTGTCCTTTCTGACTAGTTTTAGTTGGAAATTGATTTTTTCAGAAATTAGAATCGCCACGCCAGCTTGCTTTTTTGGGCTGCAGATCTGGTAGACATTTTGTCAACCTTTCACTTTCATCCTGTGTCTATTTTTGAGTGTCAAATGTGTCTCTTGCAGGCAACATATTGTTGAATTTTGTTTTTTGATCCAGTGGACCAGTCTGTGTCTTTTAATTGGGGCATTGAGACCATTCACATTCAAAGTTACAATAGATATGGGAGGCTGAGTCTCAAACCTTTTGACTATTACAGAGTTTTGAGTCATCTTGGAAGTCAATTTGTGTATAATATGTTTATTGCCTCACCTTTATTTAAGGATTTCGGGTATCCTTGGCATTTTCTTCTGAATGGAGAATATTCTTGAGAATATTCTGTAGTGCAGGATTTGTGTTCATGTATCTTGGTAGCTTGAGTTTTTTGTTGAAGTATTTAATTTCCCCATCACATTTGAAGCTGAGTTTTGCAGGGTATATTATCTTTGGGTGGAAGTTGCTATTTTTCAACACTTGAAGGATATTGTTCCAATCTTTTCTGGCCTTCATTGTTCTGAAAAATCCATAGTGATCTAAATTGGTTTGCCTCTGAATGTGATTTGGGGCTTTTCTCTAGCTGCTTTTAGTCTCTTTAATTTCTCTTTTATTCATTTTGTACATGATTTGTCTTGGTGAGTTTCTCATTTGATTAGGCCTATTTGGTGTTCTATAAGCATCTTGGATGTGATATTCCAGATCAATTGTAAGATGAGGGAAGTTCTTGCTTATGATTTCGCTTAAAAGGTTCTTAATGCCTCTTGTTTGCTGTTCAGAGTTTTCCTCCATTCCAATGACTCTTAGATTATTTCTCCTCATCTCATCAGATATTATCTGGAAGTTTTGGTCATGTAATTTAAGTTGCTTATCTTGTTTATCCTCTTTGAATTTGACATTGCTTAACCAATCTTCATTATCTGATGTACATACTTCAAGAGTCGAAGTTCTATTTTTAGTGGAGTAAACTCTGGCATTGGGATCTTCCAGGGAATATTTGATTTAATTGACTGTTTTTCAATCCTGATAGCTCTGCTACATCTCTTTTCAGAATGTCTAATTCTTTGTATACCTGATCTTTCATCTTATGGAATATCTTCCTTATTTCCTTATAAAAGTTGTCTCTCATCTCTTGAAATTATTCTCTGATCTCTTTCCTTATTTCATCTCTCAACTCTTTGATTGAATTACTAATCATAATGCTGATACAATATTTTTGGTTTTCATCTAGGGCCCCAGCTATGCGATGTTTGGGTGGAGAGCTGTGAGGTTGAGGAGGAGAGTTATTTCCCCTTTTCCTCATCTTCAGAAGCAGAGAGTCTGTTTTGGAGTTCAACCTTGTTACTCTTGGTGGAATAATTGGAGCTTCTTATGCCTTTGCATCATTGTGATGGGGAGGTATTTGGTCAACTTAGACCTAAAGATGCCAGATGGATCTGCAAGAACTTGAGAGACTATAGGTGCAGATATTAGTCCATTTCAATTAAAACAGATGTGATGCTGACTAGCACCAATAATAGCAGTTTTCTTTGAGAGAGCTCTCACAATATATTATGATAGCAAGAAAGTACCCTTTTTGAAGAGTGTCTGTTTCTTCATATAGCAGAGTCTCATGGGAACCCACCTTCACTTCTGCAGCATGAACTTCTTCTCAGGTGTGTCTCAGAGTAACTGGTGGTGGGGTGGTCACCATGTTCCGGAGCCTGCAGCTGTCCTTCCTTCTCCATGGGAAATAATCCCTTGCATATATAAATTAAATATTAATTGAACATATACAATTATTATATATTGTATATCACATATAATTATATATAATATATATTGTATTACAATTGTATATATATATACAATTATTATACATTACAATTGTGTATGTGTGTGTGTGTGTGTGTGTGTGTGTACATACAGCTATTTTAGTGAATCCCTGGGCAAAATGATAATAATAGAACTATTATTCCACTATTCTTCCAGTTATTTCTCTCATGAACAAATATAATTTAGCATGCCCATGTACAGACTCTAATAGTCTCCAATATTTTGTATATAATGAATTTGTACCAATATTATGGTGTATTGCGTCCTTGAAACCCAGTACCACTTGTTGCTGTTAGATTTTGAAATAGCACTTGGTTTAAAAATATAGAAAATTTAACATGCTGTGACCTCTATAACAGACACTTGGATATGATTGCTTCATATTTTTCTTGAGAGGTTTTTTTTCTCATTCAAATATTGTGTCTATTATAAATTTTTCTGACAATATACTCATGCTGGAAACAGAGAAGGAAAACTATTTGCTAAGCTTCCATTAACTGCTTGGAATTGTATATATGTAATATATACATGTATATGGATGTTATTTTGCATATGTATTTCATTAAAGTTTTGCAATTCTTTTGAATTTGATTACTTGTCTGATTTGCTAAGTGTTCTTTAAGATTATTTGATTGTGTTTTCTTCTATGTAGCCAAATAAACATTCAAGGCACAATAGCAATAAGTGTTAAGTTCTATATTCATTTATACTGGTGTATTAATGTCTGAAAGACAGGGGTGGAGAAGAAATTATATCCTAGTTTTTCAGGTCATGATACCACTCAGTGTATTTTAAACATAGTATTTCTCTGGATTATAACACTTTTAAAAATGGAATCAAAAAGTATAATGAACACTATGAATAAACCAAATAAATTAACAACTGAAAATGCATTAGTCTAATAAATACATGCATTAGGAAATAATCCTGACTCCCAATAAAGAGGTGTTGATTTATGAAACTCCTGCATCCTACGTGTTTATAATATTCTTATAAGTTATTAAGGGCTAATATTTAATAAGATTATCATCAAAATACTCCATATGAATTCTATTTAGATAAATGCAATCTTTTTAATTTTTTGTTATGAAAATTATTGATTGAAATTATTCTATCACATAGAAACTGAAGGAAAAGGGAAAGTTTTCACTTGCTTGCAAACAATGGACCAACTTAGATCCCAGTTATCATGGGAATCAATCTTTACAATCTCGATCTTAATGACATGTTGTCAGTACGTTGCTGAGGAAGTGACACAGACATAATGTGAGTGACAAGGGCCATTAATGCATTTCAAAGTGTTGAGCAAAGTGGTAAGGAAAAAAGCAATATCACTCACTGATGCATAAAGCCAGTAATTGTGAAATATGAAAAGGGTAATTAAGAAAGACCATGGTAAATTTTTTTTTAAGGACGGAGACAGTGAGAGAGAAAATCAATTTTATTCAGTTTTTCATGTGTCTCTTGTTACTCCAATACTTCATTGTGTATGTGGTTTTGGGGATTGAACTTGCTTCCTTGCACATACATGCCAGGCAAGTGCCGGAACTGCTGAGCTCCCACTCCAGCCCAATACATGGTAATTTTATTTCCAGTGACCTTAATAGAATTGTACATCCTAGGATTCTCCCAAACAACTACAGTTCTCTCATTATTTCAACTCATTAATTAGGAATGAAATAGTTAACTTAAAATCCTTGGGTTTCTTGAAGTAAATACTTCCATAAACAAGTTTTATTCATTGTCATACATGAACTTATGAGTATTTTGGATTTAAGAAAGTGGAATAAACTAAAAATCAGTGGATTGGGAGTGACCAAATGAAAATAATAGAACAGAAGAATATTTTATGGTACAAGGATTTAAATATGCTACAGAACTTCATAATAAAAACTTTAGGTTTTTTGTACAAAATACACATGCAGTATTTTTCCCAACCCACATTACCATAGATATTTTAGTGAAGTCACAGTCCTATATTTGTTGCTTCAAGGAATTTTCTTTATTTGACAATATTTGTACACAAAGTGAACACTAATAAAGAAAATACATCTTTGCTGCAATGTTATGTCTAATGCTTGAGCAATATGAATGACTAATATATATTCTGTCAGTTTTCTTCTTTAACACTCTTTCCCAAATAAAATGATTATCAAGTACTATGTTACTGCGAATAATAGGACTACGTTCTCCAACTTTACCAAACATGATTGTCATTATTCTACCTGGTAATATATTTAGCAGTAATAATTTAACATTCCCTCAACCCTAAATTAATTTTGTTACTACTGAATGCTTACCACTATTGTATCTCTAATGTGTATTCTGTTACAGAGAAGAAAACATTATCAGTTCTTATATTCCATATGTCTTAATGAAAAGAATATACAACACAGAATACAAAGGATTTAGATTCAAAAACTAAAAATGTCTTCTATGAATCACTGAAGTAAATATAAATAAATAAACATGGAGGACCAATTATGACTAGGTAATCCATAAGAAAGAATCTCTTAAATCTCAATGAGTACATAAATATATGGATTTCATTAATAATTAAGGAATTGCAAATTAAAAAAAGAAGGAAATATAATTTCACATATCACACTGACAAAGTAAAAACAACTAACGAACCAAAAAATACATATACAACAGAAGGATTGCACTAATAATTCTAATTCTAACCTTGTCAGGGAACAACATGATTTTCTATGTATTTCTGATGGGGTTAAAATTTAATACACCAATCTAGGAAGCAGTTTAATGTTACTATCTGAAAATTCAAAATCAAAAAATATTCCAAATCTTAAATTTTTTGAGTGCATCATATGGAAAAGTTTATTCCCAGAAAATTGTTTAATGTACAATATTATTCAGTGTTATATAGTTATATAAAATTAAATTCAGACTATGTTCATAGGTTGTATGTGGTGCATATCTGAATTTTGCATTTAGACTTGAGTTCTTAGTTCTTTTTCCAAGATACCACATTATGCATATGCAAATATTTAACAATTTGGAGTAAAATTGAAATCTAAAACATTTTAGATCCCAAATGTTTTGTAAAAGGGAAATTCAATCTGAACAATACAAATTTCAAAAATCATATTGCCTATTCATTAGTATGCACATAACTGCAAAAAGACAATTTTATGTGATACCTGTAATAGATATAAATTGCTGACAAATATCCATTAATGTGGAATAATATGTATGCTATAGTTTATATACTTATGCATTTATTTGTAAAATGGGATAGCATTCAACTGCTAGCATTTAAAAATATTTAAAACAGTAAAAGGAGAGTTGCAACAATTTCATTTATATAAAATATTAATGTATAAAATGTCATTATATATAATTGCGATGTCAATATATTCACATATAATAAGATGTAAAGACATTCAAGGATATATAATCATCCTACTAGTTTACTAGGGCTAATGTAACAAAACATCACAGAATGGTTGGCTTTAAACAAGGAAAATTTATTCTTCCACAAAGCTGAATAGCAGTCTGAATCTGTTTCACTCTCTGTTTGAAAGAATTCTAGTCATTGGACTAAGAGCCTACTCTAACCCAATATGACATTATTTTAACTTAATTATATCTCAAAGACTTTTTCGATTTGCTTTTTTTTTAAACAATTCAAATCATAGTAACCTTGTACATCTGCAACCTCAAACTTAAAGAACTTAGCAGAAAAGTGGGGAAGTTGACATAGTAGATATAGATACATTTTGTTTTTGAGAGAGAGGGACAGTGAGAGAGAACATTTTATTTATTTTTCATGTGGCTTTTGTTGCTCAGAGAGTTAGTTCTGTATGTGGTGCTGGGGTTTGAATTGTACATGCTCAGGCAGGGTAAGAGTCACTGCTCCAGCCCGGCCATTGTATTTTTAATGCATATCTTTACAATGAACAGCTGGTACATATACATTTCTTTTATCAAATAACATTATCCAAATCAGACCACTTAAGTTAGTGAAATGAGATAACAATAAACTTCACTCCAAAAGCTTGTGTAAATCAGGATTATCCTGGGAAGCTCTAGATGTATGAACATTTAAGTTTTGAAAGTTTCATTTCCACCATGTTTCAAAATAGGGAGATAATTTTATTCTGAGTTATATACACTAGTGATTCAAGACTATTTTAAACAATAAAACATTCACATAATGTGCTTTGACACACTTCCATGTTGTTACTGAACAATAAGCTGTTGTTGAACTCATAAATAAAACAAGCAAGAATAAATATTCCCCGAAATTTTACTGTCTTATAAAATTTCAGAACTTGGGTTAGTTATGATGCAGTTATGAGGGGTTGGAGCCATAGCTCAGTGGTTACATGCTTCCCTGGCATGTGAAAAAAAAACTAAATTAATTTGATTTTCTTTGTCTCTCTTTCATTGTCTCTCTGTTAAAAAAAAAGATGCAGTCATGTGTCACATATTCATATTTTGGCTGACAACGTACCACCTGTACCACGATGGCTATATCATATAGCCCAAGTGTAAGCAATGCCATCTTGGTTTGTGTGAGTACACTCTATGATGTGCACAAAATAAAACTGCCTAATGACACACTTCTCAGAATGTAGCTTCATTCAGCAACACATAGCTCTATATCTATAGACTAGTCAATATGACACAATGAAGATCTTTTAATGCTTTTGTTACTGACTCTTTAAAAAAAAGACAAAAATTTGAAAAAGAGAAATAAAAACTTCATTTGGACTTAGAGAAGAAATACTTATAATAATTGACTGCCATCCTTAAATTAGTGCACTGAAATACAATTGCTTGTCTTTAACCCTGCATAAGGGTTAAAGACGCATAAGGATATGCAGCTGAATTTCCTTGAAGATCTAAGATGGGATTTAATTAAATTTCGTCACTTAAAGATCTAAGGTGGATGTGTCACTACACATTCAAATATAACCTTCCTCTAACATTAAAATTGCACAGTAACAGCAAATATCAATTTCTCCAAAAGTCTGTCTTGACTATAATGGACCAAAGATTTGCGTCCTCTTTTGGGCTCCCAAAGGGTACTTTGTTGCATTTTAATACAGTCTGTTCAATACAATACTTGTCTGTATGATATTCTATTTCCATACAAATTTTTGGAAATATTAGTTTAGAATAATAAATTATTCATGCATCTATTCCTAGGAGCAATAGACAAAATAGTTCCCATAAGAAGTATGTCATTAAATATTTGCTGAATACCTATTTGAAGTGAGTATAGGAGAAAGACATATGCACTAGAAAAGTGGGGCTTATTTCATTTCTTTACTTACAACAAGCATGTAATATCTTCATTCCTTAAGCAGAAGGAACATGAACTTGCACATTACTTTACAAATTTAGTGATTTTTTAATAAAATGTCATAAGGTTGAATCTGAATTTCTTTTTGAACAGAGTCCTCATTGTCTCTTGTATTAAATAAATCTCCCATTCCAGGCAACATATAATCCCAAAACCTATTCTATCATCTTATAATAAATACAGTGAAGACATTAGAAGCTCAATTTTTATATTTTGACACATATTTTAATCGTACCATAAATTTTATTCAACTCATCTTGAACACTATATATATTTTTTTTTCTTTTCTGTTTTTCATCATTTCTTAGAAATATTTTGTCCTGTGAAAATGTGAACCTTAGGGGCAATCACAAAAATATTTTCCAAAGAAAAATGATATTTATCCTGGACTAAGAGAGCAATATTAAAGGAACATGTATGCCATAATAAACTATGAGCATACTCAAGGAGATTGAGGATAGCAAAAAGGAAGAAATTTGCATGAGCTGCCAGGATACAAAGTTCATGGGTTTGGAAATAGAGGCAGGAACTGGTAGCAGCTCATTGGTGAAGGTGCATTTTCTGGGGAAGTGATGTGCTGGAGCACCTTATCTGAATCATTGCAGTCTTAAAGACTATTAAAGATAAGCTTTGTTACAGAAATATGTGCATATGGGTGAGTTGTGCAAAATATGAGGTGCGTGTGGAAAGTGAATGAGTTTCCTGTGGGTTTTTTAGAAAGCTGTTGAAATAGTACTTATCTCAGACAGGCAGGCATGAGGTCTCCTCTGTTATTTTCCACTCTAATTTTGTCTGGGTCTGACAAAAATGAGTTCATCTTGGTATCAGCAACTTTCACACAGGCAAAACAATTCTAGCTATTTCCAATTAACTAGAAGCAGAAGTATGATGATTGTCTTCTGGGAGGCAGAGGTAGGTCCAGGAAGGATAGGAGTTGACAGAATGAAATTCACATGATACACACATTCTAAAAGTATGCCTTTTAAGTAATATATATATATATATATATATATATATATATATATATATATATATAGTGATATATTGAGGGGCCAGAGCAGTGGCTCAGAAGTTACAGGTCTTGCCAGGCATACA